>JAQFYQ010002128.1:0-12116 GCA_034694885.1 Buchholzia appendiculata
ACAAACACCATTTATAATCACTGAAAACTCTTATAGTATAAATCGGCGCCATGTCATAATATTTATTTTAACTATACGTGTGATGAGCAAATATGGAATACTTGCGATGCGAGTGAATTATTGGTATGAAGATAGCCCACTGGTCTCTAAACCTTGCCCACCCTCGTCACATCGAACGGAGGTGCACCACACGCACACATCCAATCGCATCGCATTCGATGATCATTTTAAATACTCTTGATCTTCTCAGTACTAGCATTTATTACATAACAGGCGTTACACATACATTCTTTCCAGTGCTGTCCAGCTGATATCAGTATTTGCGATACATTTCTCGCTTGATGTCACGTCAAGATATACTTTTTAATGCCATAATTATTAAAATGGATGATTAAAATGATGTCTGAGTGGAATTTAAGGGGCGAGGGCGACTAGAAGCTTAGCCACGAGAAATGACTTCTTCTTAAAGTGGTGTGTTTTAGATGCTGCCACGCTCCTTCCCACTCGAAGGCAGAATGAAAAATTCCGAAAACAAGTCCCTCCGAAACGAAAATACTCAAAAAGGGTCGATATATTTGTGTTAAAGGTCGTGAAATCGTTGATAGAAAAAATCCCCTACAAACTGAAATGAAGACTGTGGATCATTATTTGGAAGGCGGGACTTGCAGAGTAATTATTAAGCAATCCAACTTCTACTTTCACACTTGAAGTCAAATTGATCATCAGCTTGACAGAAATCTGACCGCTAGCTAATAACCAGTGGCAGATAGAACAAAAAGATCAAGCTTGCACATCAATGATGCAATATTGCACTTGCAATACGCTGCAATATTAATTCATGTTCTCTGATACACGTTAATTGCTTAGAGAATGAATTGCTTGAGTTGCAATTGTTATCATGGAATTCTATTAATCTGTAATTATTAATAATTGCCTTGCAATACTCAAAGACACTGAAGAATTAGAGCGAGCTGGCCCGGAGGGGAGGGGGGGGGGCATAAGTGCCTCTCCTCCTCCCTAGTTCATGGTCCTGAACTTGTATTGTACAATATACCGGTCCAGACCGACTCCAGACCGGTGCAGCTCCCAGGCCCAGAGGCGTCGATTTGTTAAAAAATGTGGTCGGGACATAACGATATTTGCTCTGACGAGCGGGGGAGGGGGGAGGTGGTGGCGACCGACAATTTTTTGACACATTTTTAACGTATTTTTTACGAGAGGGAGGTGTGGAACAGGGTCGGGACATGGACACATTGGCAAATTCTGGTCGGGACATGTCCCGACCGTTCCGACCGTGATCGGCGCCTATGCCCAGACCAACTCATTTTCTTCAAAAATATTCTCCCTTTTGCAGTGATAATTCTCCTGTAAGATGCAAATAAAGCACATCTTCCAAAAATATTGCAACACAGCAACAGCACAGCAACATGGCAACATAGTAACCTAGCAAAGCATCAACATAGCAAACGTAGTAACCTAGCAATACAGAAACATAGCAACACAGCCAAACACATTATCGAGGCGATATTTTTATCACGTCTGTTGACTGATTGTTCTACTCAATCGTTACCATGACAACATCAATGCCGCAGCGTCGCTAAGCAACAGTACACAAACGCAAGCTAAAGAGTATCTAAAGAGCGCAGATCAAGTGAAATATCGAAAATAATCTACGCGACAAACAAAGTTCTTACCCATTCAATCAAGATCATAGTTGACGTGTGTGCGTGCATGCGTGTATGCGTGCTCAGAGAAATATTAATGTGAGTATACTTACATCATGTGTGATATATGCATGGGTATACATGTATAAATGCTGCCCTTCCAATGTAGGCTAGCTTGCGATTAGTAAATTGCTATTAATCTAAAACTCGTAAGTGCAGGCCTAGATGGTGATGTATTATTATTTCATTGGAATTCCAACATTGATAATTCGAGGGGCGTACATAATTTATATTTACAGCATTTAATGTTTTCAGTTTTGTAGCACGCAGTGTCCAGCAAACGAGTTGCCTTTAACGTTGATGTCGAATAAAATCATAAATGAAGACATTGTTGTAGATGAGATATGAAGAGACAGTTACAACAAGCCCCCTTCCAAGCACGAGTGAAACGTTATGCCCGAACCAGGAATCGAACCCAGTGTTACCGGATCTCACACACTGACAGGCAGACGCACTAACCGTTGTGCTACCCGGACTGTTGTTCTACTCGTTCTTAGAAGTCATACTTAGCGTAACGTATTCATATCGCACCACCCCGTTACAAGGCAGCAGCACAGACTCGACAATAGCCAGTAGCATAATGAACATAATAGTTCTAACCGACGCGCAACGCGCCACCACAGTAGACCATACACAAATAGGAACAAATCTTGAGGATGTTAATTGGAATAGTTCGTTTACAAAAAAAACTATTTCAATCGCGAGTAAAAGTCCCAGGAATCGAATCCGTTTCTTCTGCATGACAAGCAACTGTGTTTCCACTACACTATTCAGGCCTCCCGCTTTACTCGTTCTCGGAAGTCATACATATCATAAACGTATTCATATTAATAAATCCACGTTGCAAGCGTCGTACGACCCGAGTGAGTCGTACCTTGAACTCATTTGTTCTAAACGCCTCTCAACGCAACACCACACCACGCATAAACAAGAACAATACATAAATAAGATACATGCACAAAAGGAAGCCATTGCCTCCAGTTGTCATACACCAATTATATTGTCAAGGTTATAAAGCATCTAGTATTGACTCAGTTACGAGATAGATCAGGATTATATTTATGGGACATTAGTGTTCAAACTCCAGTCGGAAGCGATTTTTTCTTAAATAGGTGCAGTTTCTGTTCTGCCTGTCTCTCCACGCGCGTCAGAACTCATTTCTTTTAACTGAAATTGGTGCATTTCTGTCTTATATACACTTCCTCCCTCTCTCTCCCTCCCTTCGCTTCTCGAAAAGAAACATTTCATTGACCACTCCGAAATTAAATTCTGGTTACGGACCTGATTCAGACGGATGACATATCCTGGTGCATTCCATCCGATCGGATGGAATGCACCAATCCGATCCGTTGTACCATCCGATCTTATTCGAATGTATCATCCGATCGATTGGAGAGAGTTAATTGATATCTTTATACAGCCTTGAAGGTACGGATCTACCGAATCAAAATTCCGTTTCGTATGTAATGACGAACAAAGCCAAACTCTGGATGATGTTCTTCATCTGTTTCGTTGCTTAGAGCTTATGAAACGTTCTAAATAGGTACGTAAAATAGGCCAGAAAAAAGAATCGCCACAAAGTCGTGAACAGGGAAATCATGTCCTTGTGAATTCACAATTCACAACATAGCTTTATAATTATTTTCATAGACTAAAGTATTTTGACCAATAATCTAACAAAGATATTTAGTTCATTTGTTTGAAATAAGTGCAAAACGACCAGGTCTCATACAGGATTTCATGTCGAAGAAGAATCTCTGACTTCCATTAAATTTTGGACGACCTTTTACAAAAAAATTCTCACCAAACATGATAAATGTCAAAAAACAATGGCGAGGATTTGAATCCAATCCACCCTCCCATTCACCCCAACATCCACCCCCATTCAAACCCCACAATCACCGCTCCCACCACTCCCCCCCTCCCACCACTCCCCCCTCCCACCACCCAGCCCCCCCCTCCCACCACTCCCCCCCTCCCACCACCAACCCCCCCTCCTCCCACCACCAACCTGGCACCCCCCCCCTTCTTTGAATATGGCAATAACAACAACCATTCAAGTTTTGGTGTTACTTGTTAGTATTTACATGATTGTGGTGTGCAAATTTGATGAAAGATTAAATTACATTTGGGGAAGTATTGATTAAAGCCAGTTGGCTATCAGACCTGTCTAATTAACGATCATACTGTATGCACACTAGAGAGTGACACGGTGCGGCTTACCGCGGTAATTACCGTATTACCTCGGTAATTGCCGTATTACCTCGGTAATTACCGCGGTATTGGGGATCAGATATTAAAATTTCCCCAATTTCCGCAGCAATAGGGAGCCGTGCTGCAGCTTAACCGCGGTAACGGGGAGATATTCCACTACCGCGGTAAACCGCGGCTTACAGTAAAAATCTCACTGTTTTTTTGACATTACTACTTTGATCAATCATGGTCATTAAAATAACAAATAAAGATGTGAGATTGTTTTAAATTTATGATGTTAACAATTGGCTTTGGATATAGGCATACAGAATCATAAGAAACATTGCTACGGGTACCAATTATCGCGGTAAACCGTGGTTTACCGCGGTAAACCGCGGTAATGGGGAGAGAAATTAGCAAATTCCCCATTTACCGCGGTAATGGGGAGCCGATCCGTTGTATTACCGCGGAAATGGGGAGCCAACCTGTACCTTCCCCGCGGGGTGGGGTGGTAATGGGTTAGAAAAGTTTACGCGGGGTGGTAATGGGGAGCCATTTCCAACCCGATGTCACTCTCTAGTACACACAACGAACCAATGCTCTATTCTAAACGGCTCATCGTTCTGCGAATAGCATTCTTGTATATACAATTATACATTGTACAGACATTGAAATAAGTATCAACCTGTCAACGCTAGTTGTTGCTCTCGATGTGAAACCAATCAGGGATAAACAATTGCATCGTACGACAACTTGTACAGAGCATTAACCATCATTAATAACAGCACGATCATCGTCGTCATCGTCATTTATCGCTCATTTTCATCTTGAAAGGATTTTTATGGCATTGGATAGCTAGCAAAACGACGTCAAGCTTGACGGAATTATGCTCGGATCCATCATCGCTTAATATGGTTAACCCATCGGGCTTCGAAAAAGGGAACTACAGCAATTCAATAGTTTATACATCGGCGCCATTCCAAAGCATTTACAGTATATACCAAAGCTGATTGGAAATGCACCGAGCACCATTTCATTGAAATAATGCGTTAATATTTACCGGTGTTTTTCAAACGACAACATTCGACGGCTTCCCGTGAATCCTATTTTTCTTGGGGATAAATAGCGCCTTTTTTGCCGTGTTTTAAACTAGATCCCCGTACGGAATAAGAATTTCACAATGATTGAACAAATTGCTTCACCCCAATTATTATTTGAGAGAATTATTCCCATGAAAGGCAAGACCACTCAAAGACCGTGAACTGATAATACAAAATTTACCTGATTTCTCCTCTCATCTGTGGCAAAGAAATCACCAATGATTTGAACTCGTTTTCAATACGAAATCAAACTTCCTTGTTAGCATCATACTTAAGAAAAAACATAGTCATGAGTACCGCACTAAACTAAGATAGTGTTTACCACTACAGGTTTATCCACAATATCGGTGAATCAATCCAGTCGCAATTTATCAACCAATCTTCATCTATTCGGGCCTTTAATATGAACATAAGCTTAGCTTTGTACAATGTACAAGTATTAATATTGAGTTCAGAGGAAATTAATAATGTTTTAACTTTAGAACGTGACTGCCACGTTTCAAATCATGCAACAAAATGTTTTTACCACATTTCTTGGAAATATGATTAACGATGAGTTCCGATTGACATCTAAATTCCTCGTCTATCATTCATAGCCAATCATCGTTGAGTATGCGTCGTGTTGAACAGATAATACAATTGTATAGCGATAATAATGTACAAATGATTCGAGCGACATGAACTCTTATCATTTGCTTTTAGTCTCCTCGGAATGTCAGTGACAAAGCTGTCCACTAGCCTCGCTGGAATTAGCTTACATCTATCATTTTTTAGATAGATTGCTATGTAATAGCGTAAAATCATTTGACGGCATTAGATAACTTCGTTAGCTCAGCGAAAAGCGCTTGACGCGATTGGTAAGGCGTGTGAAATTTGGCGCCAAAGGTGGCGATAATAGGCTAACTCAGCGACCCAGCGGTACACGCCCATTTTCAAGCAGCTTTTGATTGCGCTTTGCTCGCTAGCTAGCAGCGGAAAAGTGCTCGAAGCTAGCATAAAAACGATAGGTTCAAAAGACAGTTGATGAAATCCAGCGATTTTCCGGTAGGTTGCTCGTGGCGAGCTCTCTTTTTTGCTACGCTTCTGGACGACTACATTGAGAAGGCCCGAATGTGGCATGCCATATATTTATGATCCAAATACGTTATAGATTCCGGAAACATGCAAAATAATAAACCAAATTTTTGCACAAATGCATCACAAGATTGAACAGAATAAGCTTAAGCCAGAATTTTATAAGCTCGAGCCAAATTGAGACACAGAATAAAATAAACCAGACCGACAAAGAATAAGCTGGTCAGAGACAGGCAAAGAATAAGCTGCAAGTAAAAGAATAAGTTGAAGTCTCAGAGGGACAAATAATAAGCTTGAAGTCTCAGGGACAGGCAAAGAATAAGCTGCACGAAAGCTTAGCACCTAATAATCTGTTTATGGGGGTGGCGGCTGAAGTGGCAGAGGGATCATAACTGCTCCACGCCTCGGGTCGACTGTCTCGGGTCGACCACCGCTCCACGCCTCGGGTCGACCGTCTCGGGTCGACCACCGCTCCACGCCTCGGGTCGACCGTCTCGGGTCGACCGTAAAGTAAGGACATGATCAAGCGTGCAAGAGAGAGGAGTAAACCAGTCACCAACACGCTCAATTCCATTGCTTATCCACCTCGAAGCACTTCAACCAATCACAGAGTTTAAAACAAGTCATCACCTGGCGTTTGATTGGTTGCTTGAGTTGAATTGCCAACGTAAACCAGTATCCACGATTACTATATTCTCCGTGACCGGGCTGTGCCAATGCATTCAGCCATCATAAGCTGAAATTGCTTTTCACCGAATCCTTGCTGCTGCCACGGCTGCTGCTGCTGCTTGCCAGGTTTATATATCAGCGCCGCCACGAATGCAAGCAAGCAGAGTTATTGGACAGCGCTAACCGCGCGGAACAGTGTGACAAACATAGGCACTTACAGCATGCTAGTATAGCTACAGATATAGCGTGACACTAAACCTGCAATGCTACATAAAGCTACTACAGCTACAGACATAGCGTGACACTAAACCTGCAATGCTACATAAAGCTACTACAGTTATGGATATAGCGTGACTCTAAAACTACAAAGCTATAAAAAGATATCACAGTTGTAGCATAGAACTAAAGAAGCGCTAAATAGTTTAACACTATGTTATTTTATACAGTTTTCCGCTATCTTGAACTTCAATGCATTTGTTTAGGATTATAAGTATCCCCATCCCTCCCTCCAGTGAGTTGCTGAAAGTGACCAATCATCATTGCTTTCGGCACTTAAATCTTAGCGCGTTGTGGAAAACAGTTTCACACGTTGCAAAGGGTTAATGGATCAAGAAAGACCGGACGAAAGATTTATTGATTCCAAGGGAAGATTTATCGATTCGTACTGGAGTACTACTGACAGGAAAGAAAATCCTGGAGATTTACAGGACATGAAACAATGTTATTACAAGGCACCTACCAACCCCCAATCCGAACCCTCCCCGACCCAGATGCAAATGCAACTAGACACAACATTTCTAATGATCATTTAACTTATATCATACCACCCAATCAGAGCTTAAATTAATACCCAGAGCTCTAGCGTTGGATTCGTTGTTACACCTCCAGCTAAATTGACAATGGAAAAGTTCCACCAGGCAGCTAAATCTATTGCTTATTCATCCTGAGGGTATTTTAACCACTCATGTAGTTCAAGATAGTCATCTGCTAGCATTCTGATTGGTTATTTGAAGTACGCCAACTTCAAGCTGAATTGTCAATGGAAGTAAACACAAGACAGAATCTTATGATAACAAGCTACATAGGTTTTGTTGTACCCTCTAGCTAGAGCACAGAGATGAGAAAGATGTTGAAAGAAAGTTGGGTTAGAAGCACACTGAACAATGAGGGAATAAAGATATTAGGTGGCAACTCAAACCCCCCCCTACTGAGACAAAGTTTGGCAAAAGTTGAGAGAAAGTTGTCAGAAAGTTGGGAGAATGCTGATAGTTGGGAGAATGCTGAGAGAAAGTTGGGAGAATGCTGAGAGAAAGTTGGGAGAATGCTGAGAGAAAGTTGGGAGAATGCTGAGAAAAAATTGGGAGAAAATTGACAGAAAGTTGTGAAAAAATTGAAATTTGAGAGAAAGTTGAAAATTTAGAGAAAATGGAGAGCAAATTGAGAGAAAGTTGCAAGAAAGTTGAGTCGAGAGAAAGTTGCGAAAAGTTCAAAGTTGGGAGAAAATTCAAAGTCTAGAGAAAGTTGAAGGAAAGTTGTGAGAAAGAAGAAGAAAAAGAAGAAAGTTACCGTGAACTTCTCTACTGCTGTGAAGTCCTCGTCTAGAAAGACTCTCGCTCTGTCGTACTGTTGCATCTCCTTGCTGTCGAGCAGAAGTCTACACACACACAAACACATCTTCAACACTACACACACAGACACACACACAAACACGCACACATCTTCAACACTACACACACAGACACACACACAAACACACACGCATCTTCAACACAATCTTATTATATAGGTAATACATCAAAGAAACATTCACCTTGTATCCGCTACGAGTTTCATTCAACATATACAAATATACAACCCGAATGCAGGCTCGAATGCAGGCTCGCAGCCACAACTTAAAAATTTCTTTACAGAATCTAGAATTGCTTAGAGGGGATTCTCCCGACCAACAATTATTGTCAACAACGTTTATCAATTTTCAAAAAATTATTCAACCTTTTCGAAGTTTTCACTTGGGAATTTTCATTTCTGGTTTTTAAAAAGTAGTTTCCATAGCTTGAATTAAAAATCAACATGTTGCACCCAGTCTTGGTCAACATTACAGCAAACGTGTCAGGATGATTCCTGCTTGTTCATCGAGAAGAACAACGAGAGTTTTGTGAAAGAAAGGGCATCCTCACTATCCTGATAAATACCTATAGGCCTATATAATCATTATTTTGACATGAGATATGAGGTACATTAGCCATCATTATATACAATCTTGAAGCATATTCCATTGACTGTACAAAGTTGCCTACACGTCTACCTAAAATAGAACGATATTGGAATGTTAGCTTTCCTTGGATAATACAGTGCTTATCCAAACCTTAAGTCAAGCAGCAACTGTTATAAACATAACCCTTTTATTTACAGTCTAATAAATAATGTTTTGCTATAAAGTCAAGATGCTGTACTCAAATAAGTAGAAACATTATAACAAGTAGAAACAATAAGTAGAAACATTATAACAAGTAGAAACAATAAGTAGAAGTTTAATAACTAGAAATATTAAAATAAGTAGAAACATTAAAATAAGTAGAAATATTCACATAAGTGAAAACATTTAAATAAGTAGAATAGCTTAGTTTTATGGGTTACCTCAGGTACACTTCATCAATAGCACAACTACAACTACGGGGGGGGGGGGGCAGGAGAATAGAACTCAAGGGTTCCCCCATCTCCTCCCTTTTCCAACATTCATGAACAAATCATTACAAGTATACAGTAATGTAGTCAAGATATTTTTCAAGGCCAAGCAAGGCCAAAGCAATCCTTTTCAAGTCAAGGCAAGGCAAGGGATTTGGAAAATTGGTCAAGGCAAGGCAAGGCAATACAATGCCTCAAGGCAGAATCAAGGCATGAAAGCAAGGCCAAGGACTACTAAAATGATAGTCGAAGCATTTTTTCAAGGCCAAGACATTTTTTTCAAGGCAATTTTTCTAAGGCAAGGCATAAATTTGAAAATTGGCCAAGGCAAGGCAGTAAAATGCCTCAAGGCAGCCTTACGGCAAGGCATCAAGGCCAAGGACTACATCACTGCATGTATAGTATGCCCTGGCTTCTAAATCCAGCATGTTCAGCATATCAATTAACAATGCCATCGGTTGACTCTTGTTCTATGTACATTACAACAAGATATTACTAATCATTCACTTCTTCAATGCTTACAATAAATAAATATTACATATTGGTTTGCTAACTGTTTCTATGTGCACTAAAACCACTGAGAAATCCTTAGTTTTCTTTCCTATTTACAACCAGAACGTGATTAAATGATTCATTTCCTGTGAGATATTTTTATAGCCTCAGTTTTATTTATATACACACACGCACGCACACACACGCACGGTGCTAAAACTTTACAATAGCCTAGATACCAATTATTAATAGCATGTTGATGACTTGATACTAAATCAGAGCCGAGTATTAGATCTAATGCTCAGCTCTGAATCGTAACGAGTCCCAAGTGCAGCGTGTTAACAAATAATTATTGTTAACTGTATTTATTCTCTATCACATGTACATTTGTGGTATATTTGTGTGTTCTACTACACTGCACTTGCTTCCAGTCACATCATTGTCTACATTTCTTATTGAGAAATGTATTTCAGATAATCTTAGAATTTTAGAATCAGAAATGCATATTCTATCTTATCATACTCCATAAAGTATACAGTCACTGTCCTGCCCTCAGGATCTTGCGTATACGGGGGGGGGGGTTCTAAGGGGAGGAGGAGCCTGAGAGGGCACAAGTTCCTAAAGCCAGGTCTACAAAATTAAGGCTTGTATAGTTGTAAATTTTTAATTCTGCGCTACAACCAAGTACGGTTGCAACAGAAACATACAGAGATTCTAAAACCATTCGTTCATATTTTCTAATTAAATGCAAGTCCTGTTCCTAAGCTGATATCTAATCTACTCCTCCAAACATAGAGCACTCCTTTCAGGCCATCATTATAGAAGGAATTCCATGCAGTACTCGTGCAACAACTACTCAGTGGACAGATTCTTGGAACTCAGCTAAAGTAATCAAATATTACTTGATGGGTAATCCTGTAACTGGACACCTCTCTGAGTGACCCTGCAATTGGACACCAGGTAGTGAATGCTCAGTGAAACTATTCATTGCTAGCTAATCGATTCCGTTCAAACCAAGGCGACCAGCCAGGTCGCTATCCTGTGTACCCGCATGCAGTTGAAAAATAGGTCACGCAGCTGTAGTACAAAATAGTACAGCTATAGTCAAAATTAATTAACTACTCCCCTAACCCTAACCCCTTACCATACTTTGAACACTATAAACCCTACCTTGAACCCTATAAACCCTACCTTGAACCCTTTAAAAATTTAGCAATAATAGGCTAACTGCATGCGGGTACACAGGAAAGCCGGACGCTTCCGGTACATGTCACAACTCTGGGGACGGGACGAGTCGGATGGCATCATGTGTCACAGATTGTCGCGCTGCATGATGGGTCAATATATCGATTGTCATATGTTGGAGATGCATCTCTCGGTACCGTGGCGTGAATCAGATCTTTCTGTCGAGTCTTCTCATGAGTGACATGCACGCCAAATATTTACCAATAGTTCTCTCCTTCCTAAGTCCTTCGTGGTAAAACTTCATATTATGATTATGACTCATTCGAAATGTGAAGTTGGTATAGTTACCTCTCGCCAATCTTATGTAATTATAATAAGAAATGACTAATTGAAGCACACAAATGTTTATTGTTATCACCTAAGTCTTGCTCAATTTGTGGGTCCAACATGAAGAATTCTTTCTCAATGAAACATACAATATCAGGACAAAATTGATCCCTTCGACTTTAAACGAAAACATTATGTATTATACTTTCCACGAATAATCTTGTCACGTGCTTTTATCATGTCACTCTGTCAAATTCCGCCGAGAACCTTCCCTGAAAGTGTTAATTGGTGGCCAAAACAGACTAAATTTTATAAGGTGTTGTTTGGAAAAAAATTAGTTACAGACTGAGACCATATATTTCTCTGACTTGAATTTGTTGAACTTGAGTTTTTTTTATCTAGCTACATTGAAATCTAGATTTACGCATTCTCGTGAGTTATCCATTAACAATATCGGTTCTTCAACAATGTTGATTCTAATGGAAAATAGATGATAAATTTATATTATGTGAATTCAGATTAATTTCAATTTAGATTAGATTAGATTAGCGTTAACTGGTTTAGAAATCTTTGTGCAAAGATTTGTTTAAAAACCAGCGGTTTCCCTACTAAGTTACTCATCACCCTAGTTCCTACACTCATAATACACAACCAATACACTCATAAT
>JAQFYQ010002129.1:0-12116 GCA_034694885.1 Buchholzia appendiculata
CACTATAAAATTGAACACAGTTTTAAGCTATACTTTAGCAGTATCAGATGCAGGCCGAACCTTCTATGTAATTTTTGATATTTTATACATCAATTTTGAAGTGTTATTTCTTTTTTGTATTGATTTTAATCAGTTGAATACCTGGGATAAATGTCGCGCTTGTTTATGTATTGATGCAGGTATGACGTTGATTTGATATATTCATCAGCTCTGAGCATGCTTTCCTAAATGCCGCCAAGGTACTGATTGCTACTGGGTAGGATAAACATGGCTAGTACAGCTGTGAGAAATACCGTGATGCCTGCAGCTGTAAATCTGCAGTACTCGTTCAAGCAGACTGCTGTTCCACTGAAGCAGAAGAATCAACCATACGCAGTCATCAATGTATCGAACAATGCTGTACCAATTGTCGATCACATCAAGACTAATGCAGATATTGGCATTGTTGACGTAAGTGATTTGTTGTAATTTATTATATTTGTTGTATTAGTTTCTTATGAATTTAGGGATTTTATTTAATGAACATTTGAAAGACAACTTTCTGTAGATCTATTATATAAGCAATTAAATATTAAATATGTTTTTTTTGTAATTGGCCTGCTCTATGGGTGATCGGATCTGAACATGACTTTTTGTGTTACATAACTTGTTATAAATACGTCACATACAGGTTCAGATAGTTTAGCTGTCTGCAACTGTTGATCAAACTGAATATCATTCCATCATCTTATTAAATTCCATATTTCTTTATTCAGGTATGGATGGTGTTAGACATATTATGCTGAAATAGCTTGGAATGTGGTGGTAACATTGGATGTATAACACTGACTGACATCCTAGCACCTGGTCGTGCCTGAATAAAGAGGTACAGACGGATGGACGTAGAAAAGCTTGGATTGAGTGTATTTGATCAGATTAAAAAGTTTTGTATTGAGAGCAGAGGATGCTCACTACCATGATTTGTGGAAGAGAGCCGCCGTTAGTTGTTCAACCCGTTTGACTCAGTTGACAAGGAACAGCTGACGTTGATTGTTGTTGATCGTGTTGAGTATGAAAGCTGTTCAATTGTCTCTTTGATTCATAGCTTCAAAACTTTTAATTGGTTCAATACACATTTTATATGACTAAGGGTCGATAAAGTAATATGATAATCTAATAAAGTTTTATAATTGTTCTCAACGTGGCCTAGTACTTTGTTTAACTTGCATACATGTGGATTAAATTGTTGCAATTATTATAAGTGGTTGTTGAACATCATGAGTCTGGCTCTGTCAGTTAAGCGCTCACCTCGTGTACAAGAAGTTCTGGGTTCAAATGCAGGCCATACCGATGTATTATCACTTACATAATCTGGCGAACTTGTGTGTGCTCTTCCGCCCCTGTTACCAAGCAGTTCAAGTTAGGTAGTAAGCTGACATGTATCACACTGGCCCCAGTTAGGTGAACCTTGCTATACGTCAGGCTGAGCACTGTGATGGAGATCAGCACCTGGCAAACCTTCCATCTGGAAGACACAGTATACTTTACGTTAAGCATAAAAGTTGCACTTTAATTCTATATCTGTTTTGTTTACTCTGCTTTTTACAGCGTGAAAGAGAGAAGATCAGTCTGCCGAAGGTCATCAAGTTGCTCACAGATCCACATTCTGTAAGTTGCTTGTATTCTAATGTTCATCTATAATTACTGTATATCTTATTAACTTGCCAAAATAGCTGCTGTTTCGTATCTACGTGTGTCGCTTTGCGATGAGGCACTTAGATGCCGCTTGTTATCATCTATTATGGTGAACTAAAAGTGTTCCTTGACGTGCTTTCAAAACTATTCTGTTAAGAATGGCATTGGTCAAAATATTTGTTTAATTATATTAATATCAAGTGACAATGATACATGCCAGTCTGCAATAATATTCTCAATGGCAGACTGCCATGCTGTTCTAATAACGAATGGATGTGTGTGGTAAGTTCTAACTGATTGCCTGAATCTCTTATCTGCTTTGTTGACACATTGATCCCAGGCTTAAAGCGAGCAACATAAGGTCTAATGCTAGGAAAGTGCAATTGCTTTAATGGTTCTTATCATCGTCACAATTATTATCAATATAATTTTGTTGATATATAAAAAAATATTTGAGTGCAATAGCAATAGTAGTGTGGGGAATGGTTATGTTTGTATTTGCTTTGTGGTCTACACTGTATCTGATTATGTTTGTATTTGTGGTCTACGCTGTATCTGATTATGTTTCATCTCTGTTATGTTTATCCATGTCTGTTTGTCTGTGCCATGTCTACAGGATAGTCTAACGGAGAGACATCTGCATGCTCTGAGAAAAATAATGAAACATTATTCAGACGGATTTGTATCCTTTTGATATTCGGTTGCCTAAATGATCTCAAGTACGGTAACCTAATGAATTGATTGATGTTTCCTGTTGATCTGTTTTTTTGTCTCTCTGCTCTTTCTCGACTAAGTAATGTTAATCTTGTTTGACTGGCAATGCAGTTAAGTTGTAGGCCTGTGGCTATCATGAGAATAAATGTAGTGTGATGTCAAAATTGAATACCGGTAGAAGTAGTTGTTCATGGTAAAATCATGGTTTGTCATCGTTAATCTTTTCAGGGTGATTCTTGTAATTTACTCTGAAGAAACAAATATATTCAATTTATAAATGAACTTTCAGCTAACATTACAAAAGGTACAATAATGTACTGTTCATTTTAAGAAATATTTTGTACACGTGTGGTGTATTATATAAATTAATAGTCATTCGTTTCTTTTTCTAAATTCTTCCTCAACTCTGACAAATTGCGTATGTAGCTGATGAAAGATCTGGTCTGCGTGTTCAAGATCTTGAATATCTGCGCAGACAAAGTCACGACGCATCCCGTCTACCTCGACTCGATGTCGTCTCTCATCTCGCTCTGCAGTCTGCCGTACTTGAAAGAGAAAAGTTCCGATGAGATTTCATACGAGCAGATTGCTATAGAATCTACCGAGCAGCTGGGTCCGTGTTTTGTTCCTGATTCTTGCTATGTGTTTCATATTGAGTTTTGCTCAGCTTTGATGTATTTTTGAAACATTTGTGCAGTTGTATTAGTATTTTATACAACTGTGAAGGAAGAGGTAGACCGAGACAGAGAATGAGACTTCATAAACTGCTGGAGGACAAGGAGGAATCATATGAGCTAATGAAAAGGAAAACGGAGGACCGTAAGTTGTGGAGGAAATGGATACCAGGGACCTGCCTTCCGGCAGAGCACTAATGATGATGATGATGACAACTGTGAATAGTGGGATTTAGAGCACTCAGGCTTATGAGCAAGGTTCATGGAAACGGGCCATTGTTGGAAATGTCCAACTGACATGGAAAAACCGACATAAACTAGGATGATGATAATGTATATATATGTATCTTCTTTTTTTATTGTTTTGATGTGAAAGTGAGAGGAGATTAGAACGTGCTCAAAGGAGAAGGACATTATTAAAAGTAGTGGCCCTGGTTTTGAAGTATGTGCGATTGAGTAAGCAAATTATATTTCTGCAGAATTTTTATTTATTTTTGTATTGCATTTTTTATTTAGTGTTTTATATTTTGTTTGTATTTGTGTGTAGGATATCTAATGCGAGTGCCACACAGCAAGTTCAGACTTCAGCTTTGTGAGGCGTTGCTTAGTTTCTACTGTGGACCAGCCAGGCCTGAACCAACAGGAAGTAGGACTGACTACATGCATTGAACTGTTTTATATTGTTTCTGTCGAAATACACATATCCATTATGATTTAATACCAACTAACAAATATCTCTATATATAATGAAATTCAATTTTGTCTCACTAGATGGCTCTTGTACCAGAGATGTTTGAATAATTAATTTGTGTTTTTGTATGAACAACAAATCAGTAGTTGAATTGGTCACTGGTATGACTGATTTTGACAGTTTCAGTAATCTGATATGCTTATTCTCGAAGATTATAATCAGATATGTTCACTGTAGTCTGGAATATGATATTTGTCAATAAATTCAGTTAATTTACTCCAAAATGTATTGGAGTATTCAATGCATTCGTCAACATGGTTACTACATGGTTTGAGATCTCTATGAATAATTTGTATTTTGAAACCACTCTGAAAAGTGTTATGCAGTATGTGTTTCAAGTGTTCATCTAAAATTTAATTGCGAATAAGTTCAATGAAATGCTATGTGCTTGCACGTAGGAAATGCTGTTTATGTGTATGACTGTGTAGACTACAAGCCCAACACACTGACATACAATCAGAGGCTCATTGAGAAAAGCGACGTTGCAGAGACACTTGTCAAAGTCTGTATAGTAGATCTTTATTTGAAATATTTCAATTGAATGTTATTTAATTTGTGTGTTAGTCAGTGATTTGTTTATACTGTTAGAAAAGCTAAATCACCAAGTCATCTAGAGAATTAAACTTCCTCATCCTAGGTCAGGCCCGTTGCTAGGTCAGGCCCGTTGCTAGGTCAGGCCCGTTGCTAGGTCAGGCCTGTTACTAGGTTAGGACTGTTGCTAGGTCAGGCCCGTTGCTAGGTCAGCCCCATTGCTAGGTTATTCCCGTTGCTAGGTCAGGCCCGAGGCCCGTTGCTAGGCTAGGCCCGTTGCTAGGTCAGGCCCGTTGCTAGGTTAGGCCCGTTTCTAGGTCAGGTCCGTTGCTAAGTTAGGCCCGTTGCTAGGGCAGGCCCATTGCTAGGTTAGACCCGTTGCTAGGTCAGGCCCATTCAGGTATATCATGAGATAGTTTGAGAAGCAGGCTTATAGGTGTGTAGACTCATAGTTACTAGTGAATTGATTGCTGTGTGTCTAGTATTGACAATTATTATTAATTACTATAAGTGCACCCGATGATTAAGATTTCAAAGTTAACAAGCGATTCTTACAAGTGATCTTAATCTAAACAGCCCTGTTACTCTAGGCCTTCATAAAAATCGTGATTTTTAAGATCATAAGATCTTGGTTGTTGTTTTAATCATTGATGTTAATCCTAATTTCTTGGTTGTGGTCTTGATTCTGAAACTTGACTCTTAAGCTTGGTTAATTGTAGTCCTAATCGTGAATCTTAAATCTTAAGGACTTGGCTGTGGTTTTAATTTTGAATCTTAAGATGATATGGTTTTTGTTGTTGTGAACTTTTCTCCGAGACTCTGTGATGGAGTAAGTAGTTTTGTAAAGTACAAATTATTATGTGCTACATTCTAATCTGAAATATGTTTCGTGTGTTTAGTCGTTGGATCTACTCGGCGATGATGAACAAGTGAAGTTTGCCGTCATAGATTTACTGCAGAAATTATCCAGGAATTCAGGTGCTCAGTACTGTATTGTTGTTATATTAAGTACTGACATTCATCTTTCTATCTGCCTGTCTGTTTGTCTCTCTATCTGTCTGTCTTTCTTTATATGTCTCTGCCCTGTGTTTATGTGTGATTATCTGTCTCTTCAAATGTCTATATCTTTCATTTTTCTGTCTATCTCTGCCCAGTAGATTTTTCTCGTACTCGTATCTTCTTTCAATCAACTTTGTATTGTTTATATTTGACGTCTAACCCTTTGGTAAACGGTCATTAGCCCCCCGGTCATTAGCCCCCCCCCGATCATCAGCCCCCTCCCGGTCATTAGCCCCCCTGGTCACCTGCCCCCCCAGGGTAGGTCATTAGCCCCCCTCTGCAATATTTGCTACCTGTGTCAAAATCTTCGACTTATCATCGTCATAATCGTCATCATAATAATTGTCATCGGCGTTATCATCATCGTCATAATTATCGTTGAGATACATCATCGTTTTCAACACCACCGTCATCATCATCGTCGTTTTTGTTGCCGTTATCTCCATTTTTGGCTGCAAAACTAGTAATGTAGATGATGAAGACAGCGTTGAAGATGATGATGACAACGACGATGATGATGACGATGATGATGAAATTGATGTAGTTTGATCATGATTTTGGAGTGGGGTTAAGTAATCACTTAGTGCGTGACCGGGGGGCATATGACCTACCCTGGGGGGGGGGCTAGTGACCAGGGGGGCTAATGACCTAGAATCTAACCCTTTCTAACTAGAAAAACAGACATGAAATGTAGACGACGATTTATCTTACTATCATGCTACTGTATCATATGTAGCATGATAGTAGGACCTGTATAGTGTATATCTAGCGTGTTTGCAACTCTACTGTGCATACATGCATGCAGACACACGCACACAAACACGCACACGCATGCACACTTGCACACAATTCATTTACCAGCCAGAAAGTACAGTTCTCCCTGTGTGGACTGTTTTCTTAGCAAATTTTGTTTCCACATTCAACACCTGTCCACCTGTTTAACTTCTAAATGCTCTGGTTAGATTTTTATAACGATTTCTCTATCTAAAGCTCTATTATGTATTGATTTCTTTATCTCCAGCATGCAACTGCAATCAGATGTTGAAGGCGGATGGAGCGCGCAAGATTTGCTGTCAGCTGCTCGACCCGGACCCGAGTCAAAGGTCACTGTTTCGTGCCGTCGAGATTCTCTGGAATCTTCTAGAATATGGATCCGCGGAACAGACGGCGTGCCAGTTTAATGACGTCACCTGCATAAGGTATTCAGCGTTAACGAAGTTGTTCATTAAACGCTAATGGTCTCTCAGTTACATCTCAAAACATTCGCCTATGTTGGATGAATCTCTTTAAAATTACTCTTTGTATATTCAAGCTAAGGCTTGTTTGACTGACTGCTCTCTGTTTTACCTTATGACTTCATGTGTAATGCCAAGTTCTCTAAATGGTTGAGACACGGTGACGTTGATCTAAATGGTCTTCACAGTTAACGTATCCAGCACATTCTATTGTATGGTGAGAAATCATTACTAATTTGTTGATTAAATAATGTTTATTTAATATCTTTTCCTGATGTAGGTACTGTTTTAATAATTTAGACTTTTTAGGAATCGAAATCTTTACATGTCTATGTAAATCTGTCTATGCTATGTGGTTCTATACTGTGATTCTGTACTTATACCTTTTGATTCTGTTCTTACTTTGCCTGTTATTCTGTACTTAATTATGATTCCGCATTAAACTATACACGTAAGCACATACATGTTGTTACACGTATGTGCGTCACTGACTTCCTCTGTGGTATTTTGACATGTGTTCTTTGATTTTAATAATTTTTATTTTCGTTTGTATGATAAGGTGCTTTATGATTGTTGTTGTGTGAAAGATGTAAATAAATATTGCTTACTTACTTATACCTGTTATTCTCTACTTGCCTGTGATTCTGTACGTGCTTGTCTTTTGTTTCAGTCAGTTACGTAGTGCCTTCGTTGACCGAGTGACGTTGGGCCTCGGTCGCTTTGACAAGCAGCTGAGGAACGATCTTCTCGTCGTGACATCTCTCGTCTGCTCCGTCTGTCCGCAGGCTCCATTCGTTGAGACGGGCTTCGCTAAACTGCTCGCGCTCTACGCTTCGTTCCAAGAAGGTTTTTTATATTTCTGTGATGTTTTTAATACATTCATGTACGATGTTTGAGTAATGATGAAGGTATTTGTCTTGGGATTGATATTGCAAATAGTACAAAATAGGAAAAGTTATGATGCATTCAGTTTAGAAAGTGAAAGAATGATCGAGAAAAATCAATAATGAAAATGCTATTAAAAGATCAAAGATCAAATGAAAACTGAATAATAATTGCACACAAAGGCATTGGCATTGCGAAGGATTATGAAAATGGCTAATAATAAAAACGTGTGTTTGCAACTTGTTTATTTCTTATGTGTCAAGGTAATGATATTTGTTAAAGCGTGTTGTTGTGGAATCTAAGTGTTTCTATTGATGACTTTCCATATGAAAACGTTTCTTGTGAAGTACTGTTTGTGTTCTTTCCGCAGTGAAAAGTCACAGTGCACTGGTGAAGCACTTGAAGCTGACGTCAGAGCACGAAGACTTTGAATTCAAGAAGCTGCTCATCAACCTAATGGTCTCACTTAGTTACAACGATGCCGCCTTACCGGTTGGTTCTACTCAATAATTCCTAATGATTTATTTTAATTGTTAACTTTTTTGATGATTCAAATTTAAATAATAGATAATTAATTAATATCGTTAATATTAATTTTGAAATATTATTTAAGTATTGTTTTTAAAATGGTGTAATTTGTTACTTTGATGATGATATTTCAAATCATTATAATTTTTTAATGAGAAGTGATTATTGAAAGGTGATCCTTGGGATTCGCGGTCGAGAGAGGATAGATTCCTATGAGCAAAAATAGTTTCACAATTACTAAAGGTCTAGATAACATCAGCATTGATCAATGCTATTTGTATTGTGTGCAAGGAAGGCGTTGACTTTCGATGATAAGCAGAATTGACTACTTTTCTGTTCTTAACCCTTCACTTTCACTCTGTTTATGCATGTGCTCAGCCCAAACAACTTGTGAAAACGAGTAGTAGTCAATATGCAGTTGATTAAATTCTATTCAGCCTCTGATTCAATTCTATGTTTTGACATTTGTGCGTGTTATGAATTGCTGTAATAATAATAATAATAATAATGATGATGATGATGATGATGATGATGATGATGTTTTTCACATGTATCTAAACTTGTAGCTTACTCTATTCTATGACTGTCATGATATTCAGGTTCTCTCGGAGTGCAGCGTGCTCCAGGCGTTCTTCTCGTACATTCGCGCGTACGAAACAGTTGCGTCGACAGTTTCTCCTCTGCTGTGGTCCGCGGCGCAGTGCGAGGAAATAGTGTTGCACACGATGTCTGCACTGTGCACGCTTGCACCGATCATGCTGCACGACTACATGGCATGTCAGGGCAGCACGCGACTTCTACTCATGCTTGAGTGGTGCATTGATGGCGGTCAGTTCAAAGAACAAAGTACACGTGGTTCTTTTCAATGTTGTTCAGAAAGTTTGATCGATTTCTGAATTCAGGAAGTGATAAATTAGCTGACCATGTAGTGAATGTGAACACTTACCAGTCCTGCTAACATGTTTTTTGTTCATATTGTTCAATTTGTTTACTGGTGGCTAAAGAAGCTGAGCTTATGAATTTTCGTTCAGAAATATATTCAGATCAAACCTGTATGTGTTTTCTGTTGAATTTGACAGAGATTTTCTCTAATATTTCATTTGCAGAAATTTCTTAACACTGCCTTAGTCATCAGATTGATTTATATTAATGTAGAGTTGTATGGTTAAGTTTTGAAGATTCTGCCTTGATTTTAATATATCTGAGAATAAATATAATTGTTAATTTTTGCGAATTATCCACAGTTTGACGGATTTCCAGCTGCAGTATCCAAAATACTTCTCCAACAGAAGAACACTTCAGTTAAAACTTCCAATGCTATATCTTCTGTTAGAACTTAGAAATGTCTGCCTTGATGTAATTTTGAAAACAGTGATACCGAAAAATTACTGTTATTTGCAGATAGCTATGCAGGCGTCGGAAACGGGTTTCATGCGACCAGTGGGTGGGGATCGAAGCGTGCGCATCTGCACCGACTTCTGCGCATCATGCGCAGTCTCGTGTCAACGTACGAAGAGTCGGTCATCGTTGACTTCACAGAGCAAGGAACTGTCAGCCAACTGACTGGTAAAATATCTCGTTTAATGTTGTATTCAACTGAACTAAAATACGGTTGAATTAACTTGTTTTTGAACTAAATGTATCATTTAAACATACTTAATTCTAAACAAAGTTATTAGTAAACTGAGTTTATTATTGAATTGACATTATTATTAAGTGAACTTATTATTAAACTACATTTATTATTGATCTGAACTTATTGTTGTACTGAGCATATTATTAAACTGAATTATCATAAGTGCTGAAGTTATTATTGAAACTGGATGTACTGTGAAGTAAGCTTATTATTAGGCGAGTCATTGTTGAACTTTTTATTATGAAATGCCAGTACACTCAGTAGATTTAATCGAGGGTATGACACAAGCTATTTTCTTGCGATACTTCGTCAGCTTTATTGATAGGATAATCTCACGTTGGCTGTTGAGAAAAGCATTAGTCTTTGATTTATTTGTCTTTGTTATATAGTTGACAGCCAATAGCTCAGTAGCATAGAGCTTAGTTATGACTAATTTCTTTTAGCTCTTAAGCTTTCATTGTTATATCTGTTTCATGTGCACCGAGCATGTCATTGTAACTAATTGAATAATTACATATCAGTAATTTCTAGCTTTATAAAAACTAAGAGGATCAGAAACCATGTTACTCATAGTTCTCAAAATTGGTAAGAAATCAATAATGATGCAGGTTATTCAACTGTTAAATATTTGTTTGATTGGATTAAAATGAAGTTCTGACAAAGGATTTTTGTGTGTACTTATTCTTTGTCCTCATTGTCGATAATTTGTTTTGTTTACTGGCTTAACTGGAAATTATGGAATTGCATACATGGAAAAGAGTTAAATGACTACTGCTACGGTACAACTGTTGCTGCTGAATGATTGCTGCCTTGCATGCATTGTATACATTGCATACATGCTATGCATGCATTGCACAGTATGCATGTGTGCATATTATGCATTGCATGTATGTATAAATTTATGTGTGTTGCTTCGTTTATGCTAGCGTGATATTTCTATTCGCGTGTGAATGCATGTTGCAGCTGTTCTAGAGTTGTTTACTTCGAGGAGAAAGCTGTGCGCTGGACAGAAGAGTCAGTTTGTCTCTGGACAAAACCTCGTCATTTCTCCGACAGAGGATCACATCGACATAGAAATGCAAACAGATTTGCTCGTCACATTATCTATTCTATGCCAACATGACATTCACAGAAAGGTAAATTTCTCACTTTTATTAATTTCCCCCAAAATATCGTTTTTTTGTCCTTTTCCTGACTGTGTATATTTATGCCCTCCATTTGTGCCACATTTTTTGCCGAATATTTTCACCAGGTGCATTAACGTTTTCCTTGCTTTTTATTTCAATTTTTGGGTTTATTTTCATGTGACCGTTTAAATATGATAAATCATTAATGAAACAGAATCATTGTTTTATCCAATTAGCTTTTACAATTGAAGAGACTAAATAGTCTCGTAAAGATGACTCAGGGGCAGAAAATTTGACGGTAAAGCGTGTTCATGCTTTCAATTAGTCACCATCATCATCATCATCATCATCATCATCATCATCATCATCATCATCGTCATCATCATCATCATCTTCTCACATTTATAGTCTACTATTTGGTTTTACAAGTTGTCTGTGTTGAGCAAAGGTAGGGACAACTAATCTCCCTGAGGGCTTTCAATTAGTCATATTACAAATTTAGAGCACATAACACTGTGGTTTGCATTTTAGAGTCACATTTTCTGCCCTCGCGCTTAGCTCTAGTATTTCGCAGCCTCAGTATACCTAGTTTTATTGCAATTGATTATACTTTGTAGATCACTGACAATTTAATGATCATTTCAACAAGTTAGCATAACATTCCTGTTAGCGATAACAATACAGCTGGAATCATTGAAAGCATAAGCTTGCTCTTTGCATGTGTCCTCATCTCCATCTTTCTCTTCAGATTCACTAACAGCACCACAGTTTCTTTGTCGCAGGGATTACAAAACTCGATTGAGTATTTTTTAGAAGCTGTATAATGTATATGGTCATTTTGATACGAAATGTTATGACACTGATTCCTAGGAAATGGAAAAGAGAAAAGAAGAGTAAAAGGTTGACTCTGCTTAACTTGGATTAATGGTAGCTAAACAATTTTTTGTATATACTTGGAATAGTGATGACTACATTTCTTGTAGTTATTTGGATTAAACATCACTAAACAATTTTTGCTGTGTATTCTTGGACTAGTGACTACTATCAATTTCTTGTTTATGTTATGTGTGATAGGAAATGTTTGGCACAGCTGGTATAGACATGCTGATTGAGTACCTCAAGTTGGACCCAAGTCTCTTGTCATCAGGTCTCGGACACTATTGCCTTCTTCTTTCAGCCATCACTTGTGCCTGGTCGGTACTCGTTACACAATTTGATAATTACTTCAATGTGATTCAACGCAGGGCCGTAGCCACGTGCATTCATTTAGGGTTCAAACCCCCCCCCCCGAAAAAAATCTTC
>JAQFYQ010002130.1:0-12113 GCA_034694885.1 Buchholzia appendiculata
TTGTGGAGGTATGAGTGGAGGAATGGTGATTTATTTGTGCGAAGTTGTGCAAGTCTCCGTCTGGATTTGCGGTCTAGAGTTTCTTCTGTCTTGTTTATGGTTGGAGGCTGTTGTGATATTAGTTTGTTGGGTTGTTGAGATTGAAGATATTGTTCGACTGATATGGTGTGTATGGTTTTGAGGTTCAGTTTGATTGAGTGCACACAGATGGTGTACGTACTGAGCTGTTGCATGAGTGCACACAGATGGTGTACGTACTGAGCTGTTGTGTTGAGTGCACACGGATGGTGTACGTACTGAGCTGTTGTGTTGTATGAGTGCACACAGATGGTGTACGTACTGAGCTGTTGTGTTGTATGAGTGCACACAGATGGTGTACGCACTGAGCTGTTGTCTTGAGTGCACACGGATGGTGTACGTACTGAGCTGTTGTGTTGTAGTGGCGAAGACTCCGGACACTCGGCCCGAGCCAAACTTGCAACTCTACGACGTGGCCACCGGTCAGCTGAGGCAAGAGTTTATGCAGAAGAAGCAACAAGATTGGTGAGTGACTTTCTCTCTTTAGTATCTGTTTGATTTCTCTACATTCGGCTAATGCCTAATGTTTCTAATGTCTTTTTGTGGTGAATGCAATCGGAGATATACTGTGATGGCATGATAAGTTTTGGTTAGCTATGTTTTGTGAGAAGCAGTTGTGACTTGTCCTGACAAGCTTCTCGACATTGATATTAATGTGTAGAAGGTGACAGAGGTACAATGACCTGTGTGTAATATGTGAGATCGGATGTGAAGGGATTGAGATCAGAGCAGGCAAGTGACCGTGTTGCGTGGAACAGGAACACTGTTGGAAACATTTTACCCTTGCTGCCAACGAAAACCGGCGTTATATTTTAGTGATGATGAATCTGTACTGCCTTTTGTTGTCTCTGCATTATCAGTTTCACTGAAGTACTGATTTTTACATAAATGTTTGAAGTTTTTTACATAAATAGTAAATGTTGGCAGGTCAAGTGCTAATGGTAAATGCATTCCTATCAGTTGTTGGTTATCTTGCTGTAAATGTTATTGTTGTTGTTGTAATATAATGATGTTATTCTGTTGTTCTTCCACCAGGTGTCCTCAATGGAGCAGTGATGAGTCTATTTGCTCAATCAATATAAACAACGAAATCTTATTCTATGAAAATAATAAATTTGGTACGTAACTATTTGTTCGGTCGCTACCAATTTAATGAGTAATTTAAATGCACTTTTTTGATTTCAGATATATTTGTTTATATCGGGATGTAGATCAAATGCACTAGGAGCTGAATAATTGCATACTTTTAGCTCAGTGCAGATATACTTTGAGCTCAGTAAAGATATACTCTGAGCTTACTGCAAATACACTTTGAGATATTGAAAGAGATACTAAGAGTCGAGCGCAGACATACTTTGAGCCAATGCAGGAGTAGTTGAAGACAAGTGCAGGTATACTTGGATCCGAGTGATGTGCGATGTACTTAGAACAGTGTTTTTATTTTAAACGTACCCATTGATTTAGATGAACTCGTTTAGTGTCAAGGTGGCGTGCAAGAGATGACTGATTGCAACACTAGTAACTCTCTATATTTAGATGTGTTGTCTTATGTACTGTATGAGCTTGGATACACAACAGAAATACCAATGAACCCACACACGCACAGAGAGTATTATTTAAATGACTTAATAATTACTATTAATACCGTGATAATTAATAGTCGATGGAACGTTTGAATTCGGATCATTTATTTTGAAAGCGTTGTTAGTCATTTATTTGTAACTGTTTCATCTACATCTGTAGAAACACATGGGCTGTTTGTTCTTAAGCTATGTTGTCCAGATATTTCTGTTATTAACTGTGTCTGTTGTTGTTGTGCTCAGATGCTGTTGCCAACAAGCTTCACTTGCAGAAGATCACCAACTACTGTCTGGCGTCCAGTCGCAAGCAGCCGCCTCACCACGTCGCCGTCCACATACCCGGCACGAAGGTGTCACACCGTACTTGTACTTCTACACAGTTTCTATATTCTACATGGAAATTGTCATCATCGTCATGTGTAATCCAGACTGGCATTGTCTATAATTGGCAGTAAATCTAATTAACGTGGATTGGACCTTAAAAATTTTTCTTCTGTAATCAGAAAGGATTTTCATAAAGCGCACACTCACGGGGAAACTCGGTAGAGAATTTTGACATTGTGAATTTGGATTGATGCTAAATGTTGCAGCCGGTTGCTCTTGCTGATGACAACAATCTCACTGCTCGCCTTGTCAAGTACATGGGGAGTCTTGAGTCAAGCCAGATGTCACTGGGCAAGAAATGTTGAAATTTATTAATGTCAGTTTGCACTGAAAATGAGACCATTCTTACATAAGAGCATATGAGCAAATGAAAAAGAAAGCGGAGGACTAGTGAGCTGTGGAGGAAATGGATACCAGGGACTTGACTTCGGGCAGAGCACTAATGACGATGATGATAACTGAATTAAAATTTTCATGATTTTTGTTTAAATTGAATTATTTCAAGGGTTGGCGTAATTTTTCATCCTAGAGCTCAGTCATAATTTATTTTTTTTGTATTTTCATCTAGAATTCTTGCATGGAATCTATTAATCAAATCAAATAAAAAAACTGGTGTAAGGATTTTTTAATTACTGCAATATGAAACTAAGAAGTTGTGCAGAAAGTATGATTTGTGTGCTGTGTTAGGGTCAGCCATCAGTTGTAAGACTGTTCAAGTACCCGCAGTTTGAAGGACCTACAGCAGCCGTCGCTAACAAGAGTTTCTACAAGGCAGAGAAAGCGGACCTCACATGGAACAACAAAGGTTTGCATTGTTGTCATTAGTCGCAAGTGTCAACTGACTGACTAAACGTACTGTTTTGTTGTCCTAACCTAAACGTTCTACTTGAAACGATTGAGTCGGTCAGAAATAGTCTCTACTGTCCTGAACCAGAATTAATTGTTGAGGCCATTGTTCACAATATAGTCAATTTTTGCATGTTTTAACAGGCAACGCTCAGTGCGTTTAAAAAACTATCAAGTGTTGCAGACATGTACATGTATACTGTATGTCGATGTAGACATGTACATGTATACTGTATGTCGATGTAGACATGTACATGTATACTGTATGTCGATGTAGACATGTACATGTCTACATGTCTATGTAGACATATTTTCCAACTAATTGTGGGAAATTTGTTTTGTTTAAAAGTATACGAGTTACTATGATCTACTCCTCAGTGTACAGTTCACAGAATTTCTAGTAATTACTTGTGTATTGTAGTGTACAATACATGCTGTGCATACTAATTATGTGCTAGTACATAAACATAATCAATTTATCATGTGCTGTACATAGACATGTGCTATATGTGTGTGTAATAGATGTGTATAGATGGCCACTCTGTCTAGTGAACGTCACGTGTGTGTTGTGTGTTCTGCAGGTACGGCTGTGTTAATACAAACGTCGACAGAATCGTCGGCTGCTTCCTACTACGGAGAACAAGGTCTACACTATGTGGACGTGAATGGACAGAGCTGCCTTGTGCCTAGAGGTATTTTACCAGCCGCTTCTAAGTACTTGCTCCCCTGTTTTAAGCTAACTACTTAATTAGAGGTACTTCTCTGCTTTTATGTACTTGCTCCCCTGTATAGCTTAAGCTAACTACTTAATAGAGGTACTTCACGAGCCGTTTCTAAGTACTTGCTCTCCTGTGAAGCTTAAGCTAACTACGTAATCGTATCAAAGTATAGAAACTCTAGCATTCGAAACCGACACGGCTTTAGTAGCATGTCCAGAGATGGCGACACTGTTATCATATTAGAATCATCTTGTTCAGTGTTGTATATACATACTGTATATATTAGTGGTGAAAGTTTTTTTCTCTGAGCAATACACACTTAGTATATACTTCTGGTTCTATGTTGTTGGAAAGCTCTTGACGCTGGTTAGGCACAGCAAGCAATGACTTTTGTTGTTTGTCTTTCAGCGAAGGAGGGTCCGGTCTACTCTGCTGTCTGGAATCCTAACTCTGAAAGCTTCTGCGTCGTCTACGGAAGTATTCTTTTATATCAGCTACTAATTGCGCTGTTTAATTTCTTGTTTTGTGCAAATCATTGTAAGCCTGCAATAAGTACTTTCTGATTTTGTGTGAATCAATGTGAGCTTACACTTTTTACTGTCTTCTTTTGTGCGAATCATTGTCAGCCTGCACTATTTACTATCTTCTCTTGCTGTAATTGCTATCTTCTCTTGCTGTAATTACTATCTTATCTTGCTCTAATTACTATCTTATCTTGCTCTAATTACTATTTTCTCTTACTCTAATTACTATCTTATCTTGCTCTAATTACTATCTTATCTTGCTCTAATTACTATCTGATCTTGCTCAAATTAATATCTTATCTTGCTCTAATTACTATCTTATCTTGCTCTAATTACTATCTTATCTTGCTCTAATTACTATCTTCTCTTGCTCTAATTACTATCTTCTCTTGCTCTAATTACTATCTTATCTTGCTCTAATTACTGTCATGTCTTATCATTATTGCCGAGTTTTAAATCATTGTTGATTATTTCGTTGGTCGTGCCATTTAATATTATTTTATTTAGATTTTAGATGGTTCTATATGTCATTAACTTCACTCGGTGTGGATGTTTTGACTGGATCGTTGTTGTTTTGATGTGACCTTGTGAATAACCTTGACCCTGATGTCAATGTCAGCTATGCCGGCCAAGGCGACCGTGTACAATCTCAAGTGTGACGTCATCTTTGACTTTGGAACCGGACCTCGCAACTGTGTCTACTACAACCCGCATGGAAACAATATCCTTCTTGTTCTTCTATTCAAATGTGCATGTTATGAACTATTTCTTGTTTAGTCTATTTAGTTATATAAATCTTGTAGAATAGTACATGCGAGCCTGTTATTTGGAAATTGAATTATGCAGAAATCAAACACTTATTATGTAGATATATTTTATTGTATTATTACTAAGTATAAACACAAGTTGATTATAACCTGGTTGACATTAGGGAGATGGATTGTGAAATTCAAACGACAGATAATTCTTTTGCTTTAAATGATTTGGCTCTCCCGTCCAATTCTTACGGGAACTGGCTAAAAGCCGAACAGGGTTGGTCCAATCGTACAATTTGATGACATTGTACATGAAAAGAAACTCTTTTGATTGGCTGTCACACGCTGTACCGGTGTTCTGTCTGTTCAACTACGATCTGGTGGTTGAGGTTTTTAGACGCTTTGTCATATCGAAGATGATCAGCGTCTGCCCTCCTCACTTCAGGACCTCTCCTTTAAGCAGGTCCCTTCCCAGACTGGGGACTGGGCGCAGCAGGTCTCACCATGAGTGCGAACTCAATTTTATGAGACCTGCCCAGGCGGAGTTAACTACGATCTGTATTTTGTTGACACATTATATAATTTTATGTTGTTATATAAAGTGGTGTTTTTCATGTTCTTGTGCCGCAAACCTTTTTTTATCAGTTTGTAGTCGTTACTGCTCATTTGACCCATGTTTTCAATGAGTGTGTTGACGATGGATTGTCACCTATCCTGATGATTCCTTGACCTCCACCTTGTCTAGTGCACTGCTTTGCCTTGCTGGATTTGGTAATCTGAGAGGTAACATAGAGGTGTGGGACCTTGCAAGTCAGAGACTCCTCAGCAACCCTCAAGCTGGTGACACGACACACTTTGCGTGGAGCCCAGACGGGGAGCACTTCTCCACGTGCACCACGGCGCCCAGGCTTAGAGTAGGCAACGGGTAAGCTGTGAAGCAGTATTATTAGTCAGATGTGAATGTCAGTTGTCGATTTTAGACAATGAAATAAATGTATATTAATTTGTATTCGTAAGATATTTTAATATTTTTGGTTTAAGATTCAGGCAATAACCAGTGTTATCTTATATGATGTGTTAGTATTAGGCTTGAGACAAGCTAATTGATATAAGCTGGTTGATACAAGCTGGTTGACACTAGCTAATTGATATAAGCTAATTGATACAAGCGGGTTGATACAAGCTAATTGATATAAGCTAATTGATACAAGCGGGTTGATACAAGCTGGTTGATACAAGCTAATTGATACAAGCTAATTGATATAAGCGGGTTGATACAAGCTGGTTGATATAAGCTAGTTGATACAAGCTAGTTGATACAAGCTGGTTGATATAAGCTGATTGATACAAGCGGGTTGATACAAGCTAATTGATATAAGCTAATTGATACAAGCTGGTTGATATAAGCTAATTGATATAAGCGGGTTGATACAAGCTGGTTGATACAAGCTGGTTGATATAAGCTGGTTGATACAAGCTAGTTGATACAAGCTGGTTGATACAAGCTAGTTGATACAAGCTGGTTGATATAAGCTGATTGATACAAGCTGGTTGATACAAGCTAGTTGATATAAGCTGATTGATACAAGCGGGTTGATACAAGCTGGTTGATATAAGCTAATTGATATAAGCGGGTTGATACAAGCTGGTTGATACAAGCTAGTTGATACAAGCTGATTGATATAAGCTAATTGATATAAGCTAGTTGACACAAGCTGTTTGATACAAGCTGGTTGATACAAGCTGGTTGATACAAGCTAGTTGATACAAGCTGATTGATACAAGCTGGTTGATATAAGCTAGTTGATACAAGCTAGTTGATATAAGCTAATTGATATAAGCTAATTGATATAAGCTGGTTGATACAAGCTGGTTGATACAAGCTAGTTGATACAAGCTGATTGATACAAGCTGGTTGATACCCTGCCTGATTGTGTTGTAGGTTTCGTGTGTGGCACTACTCCGGTAGTGAGTTGACTAAGTGGCAGGTGACTGAACCGGATGAGCTCTATGAGCTGACGTGGAGACCGGCGCCCGACGGATGCTTTCCTGCACCAACTATCGTCATCACACACGTACAGCGTGCGGCCGTTGCTAAGCAACAAGGTAGGAACTAAATCACTTATCTTATATTCGAATAAAGATTTGATCATAAAGAAAAGAACATTTACAATATTGAATATTCAATCATTTATATCTCCGAACATTTACAATCTCTCATATGGTAGGGCGATTCCTCTTATGAAAAAAATATAAAATCAGTGTTGGGTTTTTCACGTGGTATTTTACCAGTTGTACTTGAATTTATTTTTTTATAAACATATTGAAGGAACATTCGCTTCTTGGATTCCTAGAATCTGCTGTTTATTATGCTTTTGTACAGAAATACCATCTAACAGAATTACCATCTAGTGGAATTACCGTCTAACAGAATTACCATCTAACAGGATTACCATCTAACAGAATTACCATCTAGTGGAATTACCATCTAACAGAATTACCATCTAAAAGAATTACCATCTAAGAGATTTACCATCTAGCAGAATTACCATCTAACAGAATTACCATCTAATGGAATTACCATGTAGCAGAATTACCATGTAATGGAATTACCATCCACCAGAATTACCATCTAGCAGAATTACCATCTAGCAGAATTACCATCTAACAGAATACCATCCACCAGAATTACCATCTAACAAATTATAATCTAACGGAATTACCATCTAGCAGAATTATGGCTGAGTTAGGTGAGTTGGACATACCAAATGTTTACTCTCTTAATTAACGCAACGCAAGGTATTCTGTGAGCGTAGATGAAATGCCTCTATGCGCGCATCATGAAATCAGTCTAGTTGACAGTTGCACAGTATATAACTATAGTACCCACACAATTAATACACCAACTAACAGTACTAGTGAAACTATCATGGTGCATAACAAGTGTAGCATTAATAGTCTACATCAGAATACTATACTTACAATTAAGGGTGTTGATAAGCGTGATCAGGATGATCATCATCGAGCAATGAGAATGCTAGTATCAGGAAGGGCACCAAGCAGTAACACTGTTCAATAAACATTTAGAATTTTGTATGCATATTCTCTACCGAGAACTCGGTAGAGAATATGCATAAAAAATTCTGCACTTTTATTGAACAGTGTTACTGCTTGGTGCCCTTCCTGATACTAGCATTCTCATTGCTCGATGTGTTTAGCAAATGGAGGAACATGATGGTTCTATTGTAAAGCCCAGACATCATTATGTATTATGTGTGACAAACCACTGTGATGTGAGTAATGCAAGTAACACAACTCGCTGTATCTGTTGTAGAAAAGCCAGCTGCGTACGTACCTCCGGCTTTACGTAATCAACCACAGCTGGTACAGAAGCCGAAGTACCGAGACTCGTATGAGCCGGCCTCTAACATGAAACCCTCTACGACTGAACCTCGTAAGTTCTTTGATCCTCTCTGTACTCTTTGATGACCTCTGTACTCTTTGATCCTCTCTGTACTCTTTGATCCTCTCTGTACTCTTTGATGACCTCTCTGTACTCTTTGATGACCTCTCTGTACTCTTTGATCCTCTCTGTACTCTTTGATGACCTCTCTGTACTCTTTGATGACCTCTCTTGCTCTTTGATGACCTCTCTGTACTCTTTGATGACCTCTCTGTACTCAACTGATTGTCTATCGTTGTTAATGTTTACTGTTTCGGGTCAATTAAAGAAATTTGTATGTTATTAAATACTCCTAATTATTAGGAACAGTCGTTGACAAGCACCCCAATCCCCCATATTTATTTGACTGTGTGAATTTAGTACTGAAGCAGAGGTTACAGCCGGAAGCCCTTCCTGATGCCAATGATATCCCTGCTCGCCAATAGAGGAACATGGCGAGTCTATTTTTAACTGATACACAGGTTACTCTAAGTTTATAAACTGTCGGCTCACTTGTTGCAATATTATTACCAAGTCTATTAATTTGATGCCTCAACCCAAAATTACAAAGCATCTGATGTGGATTAGTAGTTTTTAAATTGCTATGGAGTTTTTAAATTGCAAGTGAATATAATAAATTGTGTCGTCAATTGTTTTACTGACAAATTCCTGTGTCTTTTCATGACAGAAGTCTTATCGAAAGCTGCCTTGAAGAACAAGAAGAAGCGGGAAGCAAAAGCACGAAAGAAAGAACTGGGTCAAGGCGCAGATGACGATGATGATGACGAGGTTGCCGCAGTGACGGACCAAACGGCTAAGACAAACATCAAGGACACTAGCAAGCATTGATAGTATCGACATAACTGAATTATAATATAACTTTACTGAATTAGGAAGAATTTGGCCTAGAGTCTAACGGTCTATTGTGCTGTGTGATAGGAAATGTGAATGAATGAGAAAAATGCTTCCAAAAAGGCGTTATTGTTTCAGTGTGTTTTTTGTTATGTTAAAGGTCAAGTTTCTAGTTGATTAGAGTAGTGATGGCATAATCATTACCGGAGTATATACAATTGATCACAGCCGACTAGCTGGCGTTCTCCATAATCGTCTGCTGTGGAGAAAGCTGCATACATTGTACCCAGCCCCTTTTTTATTTAGCTTCTATGAATACTTTTGTGCAAGTCGGTATTTAAAACTGTATCATGAATGTGTCCAGGACAAAAATCTTTAGTGGGTTAGATCTATGGTTTTAGTTTGAGGTTATCACTGTAGGCCTATTCAATAAATAAAAGTTACACGATTTGAAGAAATAAATTATGACGAGTGAAAATATTTGATTATTGTATTACAAGGATTGCAACCTGGAATAAAGTTGAGAACTTGATTCTCCTCAAGCCTCGTTGCTTCAAAGACAGTTTATATTAATCTAGTATTTTAAGTGGAGGATATGTTTGACAGTGTCTACCACTCTACTTGAAGCCAAGTTATTCTCAAAATGTCAGCTGACACTTGCATTAAAATCGTAAAAGTATTATCATAATCTGATATTTAGCTGTATTTTAAACAAACTAGCCTATGTCGGTTTGCTAGTCAAACAACTCAAGATCTCAAGCTGAAAACAAATTACTATTCAATATCCGAGTTTAAATCAAACTTTAGATTTAGGATGTGATCAACCGAAGTCTTGCAACCAGGGATATTTCAGTTACATGAAAATTAACTGAATAGAATTTCAGCAGTTGAACGGGAACTGAAATAATATTCAGAACTAACTTAACTGAAGGGCTCTCTTGCCCAAAAAAGGAAACTTTCATTATTGCAAACACTGAATCCCAAAGTATCGTTTCCTTGTAATCTCGCACCGTTTATTTAGAATTTGCGATAATTTCTTACTGCATGGTTTGTTTTCACAAATTTTTTGCAAATGCTCGCAGTTCTATCCTATCAAGAAACCATTGCTGAATGTGAATCGATTTTCAAAGCCTTAAACTGAAAAGAATTTTAACCGTTTAATTCAAACTGAAATTATTTGCAGCCAGAAGAAAACCTGAAATTTCTCTGAAATGATTTGAAGCCCCAAAAAACTGAACAGAATTTTAGAACTGAAATTTTATCACTGTTAGTGTTTACTCGAAAGGTCACCTGAATCAAGCAACGGCTCGAGATGTGCAATGTACTGTATTTTATCCATCAATAGTGTCAGTTCGATAGATGCATTAGGTTAGATTTGCGCCATCGTTTTCTAGCACTGTACTTTTCACATAGAAATTTGAACTGTAAACTATTTGCTGTGTATTCACTAAGCTGTAGACCGACTTTTAATTTGATCTAGAACTAGAGCCCAAGACTCGTGATAAGCTCAAGCAACAACTTCCGATCCCAGTTTGCCTCGGGCAGCAATTCGATAATATCAAGCAGCGTTCAAGAAGGACTTTGGCGCTCAAATCACCGAAATGAATTGTTTTCTGAGATGGTGGATTTTTTTCCGTCATCGTCACAAACAACGATTCTGGATCAGATTTACATTGCAATAATTTTTAAAAAAAATTCACAACGTGGTGCAATTCGCGCATTAGGTTCGATTCGAGACAACGCTTTTCATGCACAAAAAACAACGGTGGTCCAGGTTCGACGCTATTTCAGACAAAACCAGTGATGTAGTCCTTGGCCTTGAAGCCTTGCCTCAAGGCTAGCAATTTACTGCCTTGCCTTGGCCAATTTTCTAAATGCCTTGCCTTGGAAAAAATGCCTTGACCGTGCAAAAAACTTCCTTGACTGTATAATTTCATGCCTTAATGCTGCCTTGCGGCACTCTACTGCCTTGCCTTGACCAATTTTCCAAATGCCTTGCCTTGCCTTGACCAATTTTCCAAATGCCTTGCCTTGCATTGGCCTTGAAAAAGAATGCCGTGGCCTTGCCTTGGCCTTGAGGAAAATGTCTTGACTACATCTCTGGACAAACACAGGTGACGACACATACGGCTACAGCACTGCTTACACTCATCCAGGGCCCGGACTAAAGCAGGGCAGGAGGGGCAGCCGCCCAGGGGCCCCCACAGAGTAGGGGCCTCCACAAAATGCAGCATAAAAAAATAATTGTATATCATCAATAACTTGTCACAGTAAATAACAGACTTTCACTTTACATTTCCACACTGTTTTTAGGGTCATGATTAATGTGATGGTGGCATCATGGCGCTATAGTTATATAACGGTTACGGGTTGCCCAAATTGTTCTTCCCCACTGTAATGATTTCAATCATTTAATAAATAAACACTTTGCACGCTTTTTTACGGGAAGTAAAGTCTTCGATTACATCTGTAAAGTCAACTTTCTCCTGCGGAATGTCTTGCTCTATGTTCATCACAGCCAGATCGGCGAGTTGATCATGTGACATAGACATGCGAAGCCTATTCTTGATAAGCGTCAGCTTTGAGAAATGTGAGCGTTCTGGGAATGTAGTTTTGATAATTTCTACTTAAATAACTTTTCATGTTAAGTGGCGACTCCACAGGCCAATATCATTCGAAGTGACAATGCCATATTGGTCAACTAACTCAACTTGAACCGCACTGCTATTAAATAATTCCATTTAGTTAGTACATGTTTCACTTTCAGTAACTTGAACTTCTGACATTACATTTTGCTTAATCTGTGTCTGCATGATCAACATCTGTGCCACAGAGAGTTTCAACAACAATGCCTTATAAGCGTTGCATTGACGCAGAAGGCTGACCAAAAATAGAACCAAAGTCCGTCATTCAATTTCTTCTTGTTATGGCTA
>JAQFYQ010002131.1:0-12111 GCA_034694885.1 Buchholzia appendiculata
TTTACCCCCCCCCCCCCATCCCCCCACAACTGCCGAGGACTGGTTCCACCACGTGTCAACACGTGGAGGGTAGATGATGGGCGCTGCATAAATAATGGTGAAACAAGGAGACAACGGTTCGTTATCTTCGAGTAATGACTTCGTGTAGTAGGTTGTATACTAGAAAACTTCCTTTTGCGTTTAACAAGAACTGTCAGCATGTGTACTTTACCACAATTTAACCATCCACAAATGAGAACCGAACATTGAATGACCACTCAGAACTATCAACATAAACCAGTATAAAGAACTCAACAGGAATTATGTGTACTATGTTATCAACATGGACTTCATATAATATACACATCGACAGGTCTGGCATATAAGCAATCAGTATCCATTAGTTTCTATCGGTAGAACAAGAGAAGCGAGAGTAGCGTCGAGTGACATGTTAACATCTGCAGCAGGCAGTACCAGGAAACGATAAGAACACCGGTGGCGGTACATGCTGACTTTTTATCATCCAATACTTGACCGGCAAAGAGTTGGTGCAACGATAAGAATTATCACGTGATTATAGCGTCGCAAAGAAATTGAAATACACTTAAGTTATCAGCTGCAGTCGTAGAGAGCAAATGTCTGGCTATGATTATAGATAGCAATAGTGCTTGGAGCGATTTGTTCAAGTGAAAGTAACTCAGTTGAACCCTGAAGTAGTCAATGTACCGTTACTTCGGGACCAAGTTGGACCGAGCGTACATGCCGGATTAAAGCTGGACCAAGTTGGACCGAGCGTGCATGTACTATTAAAGCTGGACCAAGTTGGACCGAGCGTGCATGTACAATTAAAGCTGGACCAAGTTGGACCGAGCGTACATGCTGGATTAAAGCTGGACCAAATTGGACCGAGCGTACATGTACAATTAAAGCTGGACCAAGTTGGGCCGAACGTGCATGTACAATTAAAGCTGGACCAAGTTGGACCGAGCGTATATGTACAATTAAAGCTGGACCAAGTTGGACCGAGCGTATATGTACAATTAAAGCTGGACCAAGGGAACATGTACATGTCCAACTTGGCGTACATGTACATTTCTTGTATTAAGCTTACAAGTGAATCTCAATTTGAACAAGTTTCTAACAAAAATATAAAACATATTAATTTCATTGTAACAATTAGCGAATTTAAACTTTATAAATATATGATCATAAGCTAATAGATCTTGCACTGCTAGTATATGAGAGACCATAAGCTAATAGATCTTGCAATGTTTGTATATGGGAGACCATAAGCTAAAGGACCTTATAATGGTTAGGTTGTGAGAGATCTAAAGCTACCAGACCTTGAACTGTTAGAATGGCAGACTCGCCCAATCTTCTGCTTGCTATGTTCTGAGCGCCACACGTGTAGTTCCCAGCGTCTGTGAACCTTGCTTGACTGATGATCAGATTTCCTTCGTTCGATACGATGTAATTAATGTCACTGTTAACATCGATCAATTCGCCATCTTTCAGCCAGAAAACCTGGAGAAACATATTATACACAAACAAGTAGACAAACAAGTACACAAACAAGTAGACAAACGAGTACACAAACAAGTACACAAACAAGTACACAAACAAGTAGACAAACATAGAAACAAACAAATACACAAACAAGTACACAAACAAATACACAAACAAGTACACAAACAAGAACACAAACAAGTACACAAACAAGTACACAAACAAGTACACAAACAAGAACACAAACATATATACAAACAATTGCACAAACATAGAAACAAACAAGTACACAAACAAGTACACAAACGTAGAAGCAAACAAGTACATAAACAAGTACACAAACAAGTACACAAACGTAGAAACAAACAAGTACACAAACAAATAGACAAACATATGACAGATTCAAACATACAGGTACACGAAAAGTTCACAGACTATCACAAATATATAGACAAAACATCTGACACGTAACACATACATAAGTATAAGCACAAGTATAACAGAGAGAGGAGCTAACAAACACAAGGACGTATACATCATCATCGTCTTCGATTTGTGCGTATACCTTTCAATTAGCCTAGTACGTCTCTGGAGTGTCGAATATGTTTGAAGGTATGTTGATGCTCTTTACAATTTATTGTTACTAATAATTTGTATCCAACTGGTACACTGAACTGCTGCATGGCTTCATTTAAACTATATGATTATTACTGTATATATTAGTCAATAATTGGCGAGTTCACAGTAGCATGTGTTTTCTATTATCGTATTATTGTATTTTTCTATGTGTACTATGTTTATGTTTGTTATGTAAATCATCATTAATTTTGGTATTTGATGTTTAATTGTATTACCGATAACCCGCATGAAGGCCTAAAAGTCCCTCGGGGAGCCATCTATTCTAGGCTAAAAAACATTGTCGCTTTGATTAGCGTCATTGTATTTTGAATTGTTAATGCTTAGAAACATAAACTTCTATTTTATTTTATTCTATTCGCTTCCAACTCAACTCAGTCAGGATATCTTACCTTAACTTACTGAATTACTAAGAAGCACATATGATTTGGAATGATCTCATTCCAAAGAGAACCTTGAATCACATAGAATTAAAGTCTGCAACAAAAGAGCATATTTCTAATATTCACCCCTCAGGAACGGCATTTGTATTAGATATGCAACACCAAGGGGCGGTGCTTATTTCAGCGTGGAATACTTAAAGGCGGTGCTTAATTACTTCAGGGATGAAGTAAGGAGGGGGCGGTGCTCAATAAGTGGGTGTAAACATAAGAGGAGTTAAATTTACTGAAAGATTGAAAATCAAGAGGCGGCGCTTATGTCAGGACTCTTGATTTACTCCTAAAATAAGTACCGCCGCTTGGAGTTACTCCCGACTCAGGAGTAAATCCAAGAGGCGGTACTTACGTTAGGAGTAACTCCAAGAGGCGGTGCTTACATCAGGAAACAAAACAGTGAATGGTCGTGCTTATTTCAGGCGAGGAAGACGAGGAGCGGTGCCTAACACTGGGGAGGCGGTGCCTACCACTGGGAAGGCGGTGCCTACCACTGGGGAGGCGGTGCTTACCACTGGGGAGGCGGTGCTTACCACTGGGGAGGCGGTGCTTACCACTGGGAAGGCGGTGCCTACCACTGGGAAGGCGGTGCCTACCACTGGGAAGGCGGTGCCTACCACTGGGAAGGCGGTGCCTATCACTGGGAAGGCGGTGCCTATCACTGGGGAGGCGGTGCCTATCACTGGGGAGGCGGTGCTTACCTCAGGGCTATAGCTCTAAAGTGATGTGCTTACCCTAACAAGGAGTGACTCAAAGGTCGTGCTGACCTCAAGCATGGAACTCCAATGGGTGGTGCCAACCCAAGGGGTGGAACCCCATGGGGCTCCTCTTACCTCAGGATGTATTTCCAATGGGCGGTAGTTACCTCAGGGGCGGAACTCCAATGGGCGGTAGTTACCTCAGGGGCGGAACTCCAGCAGTGGGCGGTAGTCACCTCAGGGGCGGAACACCACGGGGGCGGTAGTTACCTCAAGGGGTGGAACACCACGGCGGTGGTGCTTACCTCAGTCGAGGAATTCCGCGGGGGACACTTAGTATTTGCCTCAGGGTGTGAAACTCAATGGGGCGGTGCTTACCTCGGGGGTGAAACTCCAAGGGGGCGGTACTTACCTCCGGGGGCGGAACTCCAAGAGGCGGTAGGCACTGAAGTTGAGCTGTGGACTCAAGTTCAACAGCAGTACTTAGAGGATCTCTCTCAAACAGTTTCTTCAGATCTGCAGCAAAAATTTCAGCAAAAAAATCAGTAATCGATATTCAAAAACCACATCAGTAGGGAAGGCCTGGTTTTATGTTACGCCCGTTTTATTTTTCATAACTGTGACTAGAGTTTTCATCCAATTAATGTCAAACTTGCCAGTAGTGACGCTTATAATGTCTGCTAAAATATATGGATATCAAATTAGTTGTGTGTTCAATCATTTTGAAATAAATTGAAAATGATGACATGCTTCGATTGTAACAAGTAACCCTTACACCGGGGTAACTTGTTACAGGGGTGATGCTATATATTACATTAGTAGTAGTAATTTAATTTCTTTTTGTACACAACACGATCAACAATTCAAAAATGTGATATGATAATTATACAACGTGGAGCTGTGTAACAAAAAGGGGCTCCTAGGGAGGTCAGAAACCTATCAAGCTAGATGCCGCGATTCAGCATTACATCTTGTATTGTCAAAGTAGGCAGGACAAACATAAAACACCAATAACCAAGATATGCTGAAAGAAATCTAAGTACTGCGATGCGAACAGTCTCGTTAGAGTGGTATTCATGTGGGCAATGGTCTTCAATGTGCAGTATGGTGCTATAATGGTTGAATTTTCTCAGAAATGGTCCTGTAAGTGTGGAAAAGTCTTTTAAGAGTTGAATGGTCCTGTAAGTGTTGAATGGTCCTGTAAGTGTGGAATGGTCCTGTAAGTGTTGAATGGTCCTGTAAGTGTTGAATGGTCCTGTAAGTGTTGAATGGTCCTGTAAGTGTTGAATTGTCCTGTAAGTGTTGAATGGTCCTGTAAGTGTTGAATGGTTCTTTGAGTGTTGAATGTTTCTGTAAGTGTGCAATGGTCCTTTAAGTGTTGAAAGGTCTTGTAAGTGCTGACTGGTCCTGTAAGTGTTGACTGGTCTTGCAAGTGTTGACTGGTCCGGTAAGTGTTGAATGGTCCTGTAAGTGTTGAATGGTCTTGTAATTTGTGAACTTGTGTTGGATGGTCCTGGAAGTATTGCGATTACTTTGAGTCTAGAATGAACGGATGTCTCGGCTGCGATCATCTCCTCTAACGAATCGATCAATGCTTAATGCCGTACAAGATCGTCAGAGACGCAATTTACCGTCAGACTAGGCGAGAGTCAGCTACTGATTGGTCTCGATGAAGTTTGAAGATAAGAAGGAAATAGAATTGACTCTAATGACGCAAACTAGTTTAGCTTTGCGATCTACTAGAAAAATGTTTCTTCTCAGAACGGTCATATTTCTTTACAATAAGCCATCAAGGAAGCTCACGGAGTGAAATTCGAAACAATTTTAGTAACATATAAATGATAAAAATAAGCCGTATTTTGTCGATGAGACGTATAAATATATTATTTTCTGATACGAACAAAAATGTGAAAATGTACTATCCCAAAATTAAATTATCATTACTCAGTTATAGTACTTTATCAACAGAGTACATAATAACATCACTAGAGCAAGAACAAATTAATCCAACTAATAATGGACAAGCGGCGAAGGAAAACTATAAAAATAAAATTGAATAAAAGATACATTTTTATGTATCTTTTTTTGAATAAAAGATACATTTCATTCTTACAAGATAAGCCGAGTATGCTGAAGAGCTATGACGGAACTTTTAGACAACACGAGAGGAGATTAAGATTTAGGTCATCATGTGAATGGGAAGCATCATTACTATCATTTCAAAAGAAATCAAGAAAGTCATCGGACATCATTCAAAGAGGACGTACACATCGTTCAGACGGTACTTATATAAGCCAGGCAATATACTTCAAGATTTCTGGAACAGCATCTTCATACCCGTCCACACAACTACCACGGTTCAAGACTGCAGTGATTTCCGTATCATCAATCTAGCATGATCATGTGTCAAAATTGCTTTTGATTTTGATTTTAAAAAACAACAATTATTCCTAAAATTATTATCTAGACCAGCAGAGACTGAAGCACAATGTTGCGCTAATCACACACAAAGTTTTCAATGAGCTTCAATCTCAGACCATAATACCGTTTTCACACGACGACAAACATCGCCCGACGAATCGCCTCGAGTTCACCGAGTACGAGACGCCCAGAGCAAGATTCGAGGTCATCACGTGCGAGGCGACGAGAAACGTCGCTCGACGCATCGCTCGACGCGTCGCGCTACAAACGTCGCGAGACGTTTGTTTGTAGCGCGACGTTTTTCGTCGAGCGCCGCCCGACGTTTTTCCGTCACCTCGCACGTGATGACCTCGCATTTTTTACTCGGCGTCTTGTACTCGGTGAACTCGAGGCGATTCGTCGCGCGACGTTTGACGCCGTGTGAAAACGGTATCATTGAACGTACGAGCTGTTAAATACCAACCGAAACGTGCTCTCCGGCCAGCCTTGAAAAGTCAGTTGGAATATCGACCCTTGCTAGGCACCATGAAATGCTACCGGAATTTCAATGAGACAGCACAGGAGGTGTGGAACGCACTTCCGGACAAAATTAGATGTACTGCATATTTGAGAGCAATTAAATAGAAGATAAAAACTTGTTGATGGGATGTTATGTATCGTGTATAACTCTTTTAATTGGGTCTTACTGAAGAATGCTGAAGACAATTTGAAGAGACAAATAACGAATAAAGAAGTTATTGAAAGAAAACATACGAATTTGAACTCCCGAGCAAAATACGAATAAGAGAACATTGGAAAATAAAAAGCAAGTACTGAGATCGAGAGTCCATGGCAACACACACTTACTGTTAGTGGAAAGTAAAGTTTATGGTGAAATACTCAAGACTTGACCTACGCTGACATGGCTGGATGATTAGATGGACTGGACTCAGGACACGAGGGAGTCAATAGCACCTGAAGACCAGATAGCTTCAGAAATGCATGGCAGTCAAATCTTTTACAGAAGACGACACATAATGACGACGACGATGAAGATAAAGATGATGATAAAATTAAAATTTTAAAATTTCAGATGCACGACCTTAGGTCTACATAATGTTATAACTAATAATACGTAGGGTCTTATTAACGTCTGGGTAAACCCCAAATTCAAAATCGACCACTCAATTGCCTTAAATTTCATGCAGCGATACATAATACCCTCCACCACAAAATGAGTCGTATGTCGCAATAAGCCTATCTGAGAAAAAGAGAAAAATAAGACACACATGTTAAAATTATCGATTTTCTAAAGTAATTATTATCTGATTTCACATTCAAATGTGCACCTGAAAACGCATTTGCCACTAGATTTAGCATCAGTTACATATGAGCATTTTGATGGTAATCTGGTTGCATATTTATTAACAAAAATGCATTAAAAATTTTCATTTTGAGCCATTTAACGCTCAGCCATTTTTTCAACGATGTAGGAACTAAATTTTTTCAGCATTAATAGCAGTCCATGTCGTGATTATATGGTGCAATTGTTGTGAACGTACCTTAGACAAATTATGCATTATCAAGGACAAGATATTGAGATTTTAAAATGTGACTTTCTCATAAATTGTATTAAATATATCTGGCAATTTTTCTTACTGCAAATTTGAATATCTCCGCTAATAACTGAAGAATGTTAATAAATCTGCCGTAAAATTAAAGAAAAATTCAAGCTAAATCGTATAATTAGTTAATTTAATAAAATTTGAGACTTCCGTCTCATTTTGTGGTGGAGGGTCACAGTGATTATTATTATCATTAATAATTATGACGATAATTATGCATATTATTATTGATTATTATGTATTCATTCTGCATTGTTGATGTTGCCGTGTGCCGTCTTACTGGGATACTTTTTAATCGGTTATTCTGTCGGCTAATTTGAGTCCAAACACCTTTGATCAGCCTAGGTGCCCTCTGAACTTTGCCCAAGTAGGCAAGACTCAATTGTTCTGAGGTTGCTGCGATGTTGTATCTAAAGCAGTTGTCCTGTCTGGTTCGCCTCAACCTCGACCGGTCTGTAGGCCTACTACTATAGCTTGTTAGCGCTGCACGCTAACCGCTCGGCCACGCTGCTGGACATTCTGCATTGTAAATCGTTTTAATAACTTTGATAAAAAATGAATCAACATTCTGTACTATTTGTCGGCCTATTTATTGTAAATTATTTCTTGTGTTTTTGTGTTTACTACCTTGTAATGTTCTGTCATTGATCTTGACGAATAAAGAATATATATTATACATCATAAACCGACCCATTCCAGCTCGATCTGTATACATTTCTTTATGTGACCGGTATCTCTGTACATATTGCAATTGTCGACCCCCTCTGCTTCATCGCCACCCAACTTCGCAAATCTGGCCATGTTCTATCCAGCAAGTCTATACTTGCAGTAGGTGCAAAAGGGTTATGCACCATTGGGCAGAATACTGATCATACTAAGTCTTGAACGCAATTTCTAGTTGAGAAAGAATTAGAAAAATCTATTGAGAGTGCAACGGGAAGGGGAAGTAACTCATGCAAGGAGGGGGAGTGGAGGAATTAAACGTTGAGGGAGACACGGATGTATCTGTATGAAGGACCAAGAGAAGCTGGATCAACGGAAGCTGGAGGGAGAGAGTCCATCATGTGAGTGAGGGAGACTCATAGGTCAGTGGCGGAGGGAGAAAGAACGCTAAAGATAAGAGTCGCTTATTCAGTAGCTATCTGATGAGAACGAAGCGAACCGCCGCGCGCATGCGCACTGCGGCAATCTTGATCTGTGCGCATGCGCACTGGAGCGACGTCGATCTGCGCGCCTGCGCACTGGAACTCTGTGCAACAAATTGCTTGCGACACTCGACTTGATCCCTGCACACTTCCCCCCCCAGATGAGTCCCCCCCGCGAGATGAGTGATTCCATCTAACGCAACGACTCATTCTCTCTGTGGGCGGGGCATGTGGTGGAATCTGCTCTTCAATATTCCAATGATCGTCTTTAGCTGCCATTGAGCATTTGTGGTTTAACTCATAACTCCAGAGATCAGCAAATGAATCAAATATAATTCTCTCTCAGATAAATTTGGAATCAACAAAGATGAATGTTACTTTACAAATCATTGTTACTAACGTCGTATTTGGGACATCTTGTTTGGAGAACAATTATTTACCACAGGACATTTTTCCCATAAGAAGTTTTACCCCTGGATTATTATGTCCGGGATTGCGGGATGCAATGGGATATACCCTATTGCCCAGAATGTATTGCGAGTTTTTCGACCAATAGCAGAACGCGATACATCTTGCCGAGTTAACTCATTGAAGCACCGAGTTAACAACGATTTGCAGAGGGCCCTGCAGGCCTACATTTGGCCTATGAAGTAGTCTGCAGGGCCTGCAGGCTTACTATTCTTGCATACTAGATAATCACGTGATCAGTCGAAAGGCTGCATGAGCTTCCGCAGCGCACTAGTCGTAATTCAATAATCCAAGCAACATTCCCTACTTCAACATGCATTATTCGGTATCTATTAGCATTGTACAGTTTCACTTAACTATTATGGTTAATTTGCAATTGTTTGTTAACTTGTTTTCACATAAGCCGATCCTCAGTATTATCCATTTTTAGATGCGTGTTTTTAAGCCTACTAGCCTCAGATTGTTATATAACAATAGTCTATAAGATTATTCAGATGTTAAACAAATGAACAAATTTGATTTCTTGATTCTAATTCTCATTTAGGCCTACTGTAGTACTGTATGCAATTAATTTTGAATAGCAGTAATAAAAATTATTTGCTGTGCACTAATAGAAAGGGAAACGGTAACCTGCGTTACCAAATGCTAAATTATGTATTTTCTCCAAACTCAATAATACCCGATAATTACCTGGCAAATGAAAGCGCTGTACCTATTCAAGTGCCTGGACCACGAGATATGTATCGCGCTCTACTATTGGTCGAAAAACTCGTAATACATTCTGGGCAATAGGGAATAGCCCATTGCGGTCGGGTCAGATCAGTAAGTCCGTGGGTCGGGTCCGAAAAAAGTGACCCACGTCCAACTCTGGGTGAACCTAGTAAAGATGTTGTTGTTGGTGTTGCGTGTAGGTGACGGTGAACCTAGTAAAGAAGTTGTTGTTATTGTTGCGTGTATGTGACAGTGAACCTAGTAAAGCAGTTGTTGTTGTTGCGTGTATGTGACAGTGAACCTAGTAAAGCAGTTGTTGTTGGTGTTGCGTGTAGGTGACGGTGAACCTAGTAAAGCAGTTGTTGTTATTGTTGCGTGTATGCGACAGTGAACCTAGTAAAGCAGTTGTTGTTGCGCGTAGGTGACGGTGAACCTAGTAAAGCAGTTGTTGTTGTTGTTGCGCGTAGGTGACAGTGAACCTAGTAAAGAAGTTATTGTTGTTGCGTGTAGGTGACGGTGAACCTAGTAAAGCAGTTGTTGTTGTTGTTGCGTGTAGGTGACGGTGAACCTAGTAAAGCAGTTGTTGTTGTTGTTGCGCGTAGGTGACAGTGAACCTAGTAAAGCAGTTGTTGTTGTTGCGCGTAGGTGAGTGAACCTAGTAATGCAATTGTTGTCATTGTTGCGCGTAGGTGACGGTGAACCTAGTAAAGCAGTTGTATGAGAGAGACTGTAGGCGCACATGTCCCGACGATCACTGTCTAACCAAACACATTACAATACAGATCGACAAGGTAGGCACCAAAACATTTACATGCTTGCCTATTTTTATTGATATCATGATTATATTCGATAGTCAAGGGAAATTTGTATCTAGTTTGTCTTTTGTTTTAACTGGGTCAGAAACAAAATTGATGCTTTGTGTGTAGAACTTATAAAGAACGGGTAGGCCCTAATTGACACCTGAAGAGCATGATCATTTGATTAGACAAAAGCATGTCACAAGACAATAATTATAGTTTTGTAAAAGTTTATAGGAAAACAGTCGTGTTACAATGCATGATAATAAGAATTGACAGATCTTGTGGCAAATATGTGGATAAAATCTGATATGTGCATGTATATGAGAAAGATAATAAGAATATATAAGGCAGATTAATAGTAGTCGACCTAGTTTTAAAAGTTTGACTCGTTATCATGATATAGCATTTTGTTGATGAAACCTTGGAAACTTTGTCTCTTTGCGTCAACTATTGTGATTGCACTCTGAATTGTTTGTCTTCTGTAATCATATCTGTTTATTATTTGGTTACATTGGTGCGTTACTGTGTCTAATTGCTGCGTTGTAGCCGTCACAGTTGTATCAGCCGTCGGTGTTTGTGCGACGACCTTTCGGTGCTCTTAGTGTACTCAACACGAGGCAACATCCAGGTCAGTTCTTCTTCTTCTTATTCTTACCTGTTCTTCTTTCTAGTTCTACGTTCTGTGTGGATGAATGAGTGATATGTATGGTCATGAGTGAATGAGAGATTGAGCGAAGGTTGAGCTCGAGTATAAGCTTGCCGATAGACATGTTTATGAGTGGAGAGAGTGAACGAATGAGAGATCATAGGCTGCAGATGAAGACAAGTATGAAAGTACGAGTGGTTGTATTCACGAATAGGTCTCTCGCTATTTTATCTTCAAGTACATCATTTTAAAGAAATTAAACTTACTGTATTTTTTCTCAATTATATTTGAATAGTGTATTATATCCTACGTGTATAAATTGTGATGTTGTCAAAGGCACAATTAATGCCCCCTTGTTGCTGACAGGCGAAGACAAACGAAGTGGATGTAGACTGTGGTAGATGAATATGTGCTGTGTAAAGCATGAATGGAGGACAGGGAACGAGTGATGCACAAAGTTAGTATGTATTGAGAGCAAGATTCGAGAAGTAAGCACGACTCAAAGTCTGAAGTTTTAATAAACTTATAATTTGATTCTAATTCGAAATCCCGGTGTAGTTAGCATCTATATGCATAACTGTTGTGTATGTGTAGAGTGAAAGTAGTTCAACCTCTCTGTCTGTCTCTATGTCTGTCTCTCTTTCTCTGTCTCTGTCTGTCTCTGTTATGTCTGTATGTCTCTCTCTGTCTTCATGTTGTGTAGGTGATGAAGATCTTCCGATGCTGTCCATCTCTGAAGTCAGAAGTCTGACTGTACTCACTGAGATGCCCTTCATCATCCCCTTCCAGGATAGGGTCAAGGTAAGCTCCTCCCACATCATTCCATTCCAAGATAGGGTCAAGGTAAGCTCCTCCCACATCATTCCATTCCAGGATAGGGTCATTCAAGGTATGCTCCTCCCACATCATTCCCTTCCAGGATAGGGTCAAGGTAAGCTCTTCCCACATCATTCCCTTCCAGGATAGGGTCAAGGTAAGCTCCTCCCACATCATTCCATTTCAGGATAAGGTCAAGGTATGCTCCTCCCACATCATTCCCTTCCATGATAGGGTCATGGTACGC
>JAQFYQ010002132.1:0-12111 GCA_034694885.1 Buchholzia appendiculata
ATTCATAGCTTGGCATCTTGGCATGTTTGAATACTTTAGCTATGATTACTATTGATTAGCATGCTTGAATGAATATTCTGTTCCTAATTATAAATTAAGAAGTTCATCTGTAATTGTAGATCTGAAATGTTTTAATATCTTGTTTTGTTGTTTAGCATTAAAGTAAGTCTCCATTGTTCTTTTTTTTATTGTCTTCTCTTTCGTATGTTTCCATGTTATTGTGTTTTTTTGTCACTGCAATGTTCAGTGTCGTTATGTTGGATATAAATTATGGTAGCAGATATTTATATAAATTATTGTGAAAAGAGATCTGTAGCAAATGATTTAGATTCATTTAGTGCTACATCACACTTTTAGATAATCTTGATATCAACCTACTCCACTGGAGGAAGTCGCCTAGGCCGAGATATCTTGATGCTATATTCCAGTGTGTAGTTCCCTTACAGATCACGCTTTCGCTTTCCAGCAGACATTGATTCGTTCTCATACAGTGTTGCACTGTTACCTTTCATTGTTACTTTGTTCTTTTCTTTGTTTAATCTGAATTTTTGATCTGGTGCCAAACCTGTGTGTTATTTTAATTGATTGTTATTATTTGAAAATCTCTTTTGATATTTCTAATTGAATGTTGTTAATGGATTTTTCTCTTCACTTCATGTCCCTTGTTGATTGTGCAGCCATCCCAAAGGCTAACGTCACGTGCTCTGGAACCGTGCTGACGTCGTGCTTCCACAGTAAGACGAATCGCTTGTCGGATCTTCAGCTCTCCGTCGAACCAGACTGCAGCAGGGGGGCGAGACACTACGCAGTCGGTGAAGGGGTGTGCTACGAACTAGACATGACTCGATGTCGGGCCTCGCTCATTGACGTATGTACGAACTAGACACAACTAGATGTCGCAATGTTTACCAAAATCTGTTTTACTGTCATTTGTTACTGTCATTGCAAGCTAATGTCAAACTTTTATCAACATTCCGTTATTTCATTGAGGAAGCAGAATATCGGAACAACTTTTGGATTTGTTATTACTTTGTATTCATCATTTTTGACCTTGTATTTTCAATTTTTTGTCACTGTCTACTTTCTTTTTTCATTCTTTGCTTATTGTTTCTTTGGTCAAATTTTTACTTTGTGCTGTTTCTTACTCTGTCTCCTTGATCTCCCCACTGTCTCTGTCTGCAGGTGACTGACTCCGTCAACCACTACTGTTACGACCTGACGTACGGCCGTGTATCCGACAGTCCATACCTGCTCGTCACGACAGACGCGTGGATGACGCGCGTCTGCTGCTCTGTCCACAAGAACGGAACTGCTGCCGCTGCGTTCGTGCCGAGTCGCATCGTTCCGACGGCGAGGCCTCTGTTCGCCGTCAACAGGCTCGTGCTCAACTACACGCTCAACTGCTACCGGGACGAGGCGTTTACCGGAATGCCTCTCAAGTATCCGGCGGTGGTCCGTCGAGGAGACCGGTTGTTCTGCCGGGCCAGCGTGGACGCCTGGGATCAGAGAATGTTTCTAGTCGTCAACAGCTGTCGATTCATGCCTGCAGAGAATGGCGCGGACAAGATGGCGCATTACTTCATTAGAGACAAGTATGTCCAGGGTTGTCGGTTTCTTATTTTGCAGTTGCTCGTTTCTGTGCGCATCCATGCGTTTTTGTGCGCATCCATGCTTTTTTGTGCTCGTCGATACGTTTTTGTGCGCAACCATTCGTTTTTGTGCACGTCCATACGTTTTTGTGCGCATCCATGCATGTTTGTGGGCGTTCACATGAAGTCAGCCATTTGATTGCAGCGAGTCTGCCTTAATGCAGTTTTATATTACCTTTTGAAACCTGACCAATTGGGAAGAATTCACAATATACGACATGGTTTGAGATTCGGCATGTGCAAGTCACTGTCGGCCAGGCCCCTGGCCTGCGTGTTCGTTTGTGTTTTGTATAAAGTTGAATGTTGCTGGATTATTATTGAAATTGAAATTATTTGTTATTAATGTTATTGTAATCATATTAACTAATATTATGATTTAATGCTTTGATTATTCTGCAGATGCCGTGCAATGGAATCGATCGGACTGGTGCTCTACAGCTTCGACGCACACAACTGGGGTTTCCAGTTCATCATGCCCAAGTTCATCGGCTTTGCGGAACTCTTTCTGTCGTGCGACGCTTACGTGTGCGACAGTGCTGTCGAGTCAAAGCCGTACTGCGATCGATCGTGTCCTACAGATAAACTAGTGTCTTCCAGGTCTAAGAGAATGGACAGGATTAACTCTGCACCAATGAACATATCACGTGAGGACGGATGGGGCAAACTTTCAGAGACAAGGCTAAAGGCATCCACGACGTCAATTCAAATGGGGGATGATTCTCGCCGTTATCCATGGGACACGGTGGTTAATACAAGCGTGCATGCCTCCGAGGGATCAGCTGTTAGGCGCAGTAAAAGACGGAGCATTAGGAAACGCTTCCTAGAGGTCAATCCACTGAACTTTGACCTTGATGCCGAGAGACACGTCACTAACGGTCCCCTGGTGATTGAGGATACCGGTGTTGGTCTGGAAGTTGATCGTTTAGGAAAAGTCAGTATGACAAAGTCATCATTCGAAGGTAATTTAGCTGTGCATAATTTGTTTCATTATCATAGTCATTTATCATCCAGCCTGGCATTGTCCACAAGTAGCACTTGGACTAATTAAAGGGAGTGGGATGTGTTGCCAAAATGCCAGCTATATAATAAAATGGTATATAATTGAAATTTCTCTTTATAAGCATATGGTCCAGTTGAATTAAGCAGTGTAGTTTGGAGTCATAGTATTATAATAGGAAGACAATTGTATGCCATAACGTGTTAAATGTATAAACCAGTTTTGTAGTTTGGCATTGTATGAACAAAGTCAAACTGATGAAAACTTTCATTGCATGTAAATGTTGTAAAATACATGCACATTATAACAGTTCTAAAAAAAACAATGTAGTATACCTTGATAACACAAATTCACAAGGCAGAATTATGAAATTATGTCGACATCCAATTTTAAGTAGGCTACCATAAGCTATTTTATCTGAACATTGAATTTAACCAGAGCATTTAACCTTGTTGAAAGTTTTTGACAGTGTCAATTGGACACAAACCATATGCGCAAATGATCAAAGAGGATCAGTAATAAGAATTCCTCATAGTTTTGTTTATAATGTTGCACTTTTTAACTATCATACAATGTATTCATGTATTTCTAATTCTTACTCTGTTAATTCAAACTATTACCCGGAACAAATTGAAATTAAATATGAAATCCGAGAATTTACTTAGTGTGAAAATTCTGTTTTAAAAAACATGTTTAAAATAACAGTTACTGTTTCTTTTGTTTTTAGGTGTAATGGTACCCGACTTCAATTCATCAAGAAGCAGGCGTCTGGATGTAATGCAAAGTGCTTGTATAAGCTTTTTAATGCTGCTAGCATTAACCTTGAATGCTTGTTGCGTGATATTTTGATACATTTTGTGCAAACTTTAGGTGCTTTCTGATACAGTATTGATTTTTAACTTTTAGGTTTTTTAATGGTTTTTTGAAGGTGAAGTTATATTTTTGTTATGATGTGTGAAGTTCTTTCATTCTGTTTCTTTGATATGGTTTGTACAATTGCCTTGTTTTTTGAAGATGGTCATTTTTATACTATTTTATTTTGAGCATATACAGTATATTATAGTTAAGGAAAGTCCGAGGTTTCGTAAAGCGCTTTCTACATGTTCAGTGTTCACGTTAAAAAATTTGTATGTATCCTAATTGTATATGCTCGAGTCTATGAAGCAATAAATCAAACCATCTAAATATGATATATTTTAATTTCATTAGTACAATGTTTTTGAAAGATTTATCTTGATTACCTGTATAAAAATAATAAATGTTTGATATATTATTGTTTGGTATATATATTTTTTATTGAGAGTATGTTTTTGAGGTTGAGAGTTATATTCGCTTGAACTTAGTTCTGCAAGTTTCATCTAGTGTGACTAGTATTATGAGTATCGTGCTAGTGAAAGATTAATGTACATTCAGACGATATAGTTTATACAGATTCAGATGACTTATAGTGAAACTGTGCTTGATATTGTATTAGGATGTGCTGGAAGAGAATGCATTCCTCGGCCAGCCAAGGCTGCCAAAGACTAATTCTCATCTTGTATTTGTCTTTTAGCTCCTATTCAATGATTGTAGTCTCCGCATTTATCCTTGTTCTGATCTATAGTCTCGCGGTAGTGTTATTTATTCTATTCTAAATAATAAATCTGTGAGGCTGAAAATGGGCATTGAAAATATATTAATAAATCTGAAAGTAAAGAGTGATTTACTGATGTCCCTAAGTAGCTATGTAGTTTGAGTTCAAGACGGTTAACAATGTTGTATCTACAATACTTCCATTGATTCCCAATTATTAGTCAGATTGTTAATACCACGGTCGTATTTTAGAGAGAGATATTTATAGGCTCTAGCTTCGCCTGTCTCCCTCCCCCCACAACCAAATGTTTGTTCAAATATGACATTTTTCACCATTTTAACACACAGCTCTTCACACTCCTTGCAGGTTAGAGATATGTTGGCTGGCTAACCCAGCCATTAACTCGCAAAAACCAAGAAATATTACTTATATTGTTTCAATTTTTGGTCGTCGCCACTCTTCCTCTCCCCACTAATCAGAAAGTGTCCAGTGGCCAAACCTCCCACCGAAATGGAATTCAGGTTACGGACCTGGCTAAAACTGAAAAATATCTACGATCGATGATTCCTCTATGACATTTGTTGTATTGTGATGATGATGATGATGATGATAGTGCTCTGTCAGAAGACAGGTCCTGGCGATGGTTATTTGTCTTGCATATTACTATGCACGACTTAACCACCGACCGACTAGGCCGATGAGCACGGGTGGGCGGCCAAAGGTCCTTCCCATACAGGCAATGGAGTGTTAATAATTTGCCCAGGTTTTCTACCGAACACAATCAGTCGTTGCAGGGAGGCGAACCCTCTACCTCTTCACTGCGAGGTGTGAGCGCTAACGACTGACCTATTCGGTCACTTTGATTATAATATATATTTTTATCAGTCTCTTTGAACAATTGCCCGCCCAGTATCAACTGCTCATACTGTTATCAACGTGGTCTATCTCATACTCTGTTTGGTTCGTATTGCCAGGCTCTGCTGAGTCTAGCCGAACGACTGAGCGACGCAAAGCCGCGCGGAATGACAAAGGTCGACATCGACCAGCTACCGACGTACCGGTTCTCAGCCGACGCGAAGCTGCGCGACGTGAGCGCTGATCAGACGATGTGCGTCGTGTGCATGTCTGACTTCGATGTGCAGCAGCTCCTGCGCGTGCTTCCGTGCAGCCACGAGTTCCACTCACGCTGTGTCGACAAGTGGCTCAAGGTGAGTGTGCAACGCGGTGCACTGGTGTAGTAAAGCACGGAAAGCAAGGGCATTAGCGATTGTAGAGTTAAAAGGAAGCGAGGCTTAATGGATTTTTCTTTTATAGGTGAGCGACTATGCTTTATAAGTAGCATAGCATCAATTTCTGAATGAGCAGATGGAGGGAAAGAGAGCGAGAGATTGAGAGAGAGAGATAGGGATAAAAAGGGAGAAAGAGTGGATGAAAATTATGAGAATTGTGAAGATGGAGTGAAGGATAAATTAAACTGAATTAATGTATGAATGAAGGTATCGCTGTTATTAAAACATTATACTTGTTACTTGTCATTTATCACAGATCAGTGCTCTTTGCCAGTTCAATCATATTGTGTGGCCTCTCTCGCAGTCATATTTACGTGGCTACTCTCAGTCGCAATGCAGGGCTCTTGCTATGTTAAGCGGACGTCATCAAACACTGTTACTTACTGTATGTTGAGATAAGACAAATAAGATGAATACAATGTGTTCAGCACCTTCTGCTGAACTCTTTGTTGCGATTGATTGTTGTAAACCCAGCTATTTTGTAATTTAATGCAAGTGTATTGCTGTAAGTCACTGTTTCTATTTATGGAAGCAGGGTCAAACATCTAGAATCATCATTGCTGTTGGTGTTATTGTTGTCGTTGTAATGAGTATATGGTTTTGTATAATGTAAGTATAATGTTTGTATGTATGTATGTTCTGTATATTGTATGTAATATATACATATAGTTGTATTGCACTTTATTGAACACTTTACCTATTGTTGTTGCGTGTAGGCTAACAGCACTTGTCCGATATGCAGAGCTGATCCGGCCGACTACCTGAAAGCTGACGCTGAGTAGCTTTCCAGCCTGGATGTGTGGCTCTCCGGCAAGGTGGCAAGGTGGAAGAGGGCGGTCGAGACAATCGTAGACACTGCGTGGTGTAGATATTGTTGTTGTGGCTGAGTGATTGCCTGCGCCGTTTATGTTTCTATGCAACGTCTTTCCTTAGTTAGACCATCACTGCATGCAGTTTAGTCCGCACTAAGATTAGTCCTTCACTTTGTAGAGTTTTGTTCTTTGCAAATGTGTTCACCTATCACACTGACCCCAGGTAGATGAACCTTGCACTGCGTCAGGCTGAGGGCTGTGTGGGGAGATCAAAGCCCGACAGTCGAGTATTCAAGAGACACATAATGCTTTTGCTGTATTTCAGTTCGTAGAGTTTAGTCTCCAGACCGCAGCTTCCTGTCAAGCTTATAGCCAAGCAATCATTGCTTGAAGCGTGCATGCTTTAATTGAAGCCGTTCGAGCTGTTTTTGCAGCTGTATAAGCCTGCAGCTCAGCTAGCTTTACTTGCAGCTGTATAAGCCAACAGCTCTGCTAGCTTTACTTGTAGCTGTTCAAGCCTGCAGCTGTGCTAGCTTTACTTGTAGCTGCACAAGCCTGCAGCTGTGCTAGCTTTACTTGCAGCTGCACAAGCCTGCAGCTCTGCTAGCTTTACTTGCAGCTGCACAAGCCTGCAGCTCAGCTAGCTTTACTTGCAGCTGTACAAGCCTGCAGCTCTGCTAGCTTTACTAGCAGCTGTACAAGCCTGCAGCTCTGCTAGCTTTACTTGCAGCTGTATAAGCCTGCAGCTCTGCTAGCTTTACTTGCAGCTGTACAAGCCCACAGCTGTGCTAGCTTTACTTGCAGCTGTATAAGCCTGCAGAGCTGCTAGCTTTACTTGCAGCTGTATAAGCCTGCAGCTCAGCTGTATAAGCCTGCAGCTCTGCTGGCTTTACTTGCAGCTGCATAAGCCTGCAGCTCTGCTGGCTTTACTTGCAGCTGCATAAGCCTGCAGCTGTGCAGTGAAAGTGGGTGGTCTATTTGCAAGTCGGGTATAGTTAGAATAGAAGAAGGTCTTTATGTCATTTAAAGCTGTAGCAGGTTTAGGATCGTCTTGACAGTTATTCTTTATTGTGAAAGCCATATGTGTTTTATTTTTTGATAGTTTGCTTCAACCCAAGTTGAAGTGAAGTGAGTGGATCGGTTGGGGAAGGATTAGTAGGAATCATTATGGTGCATCTCATTTGGGTTGGTTGGATTTTCTTCAGTTGGATCTAGAAATTTATTATTTGATGGAAATGCCGTAAAGTATTTAAAATACATCCTTGCATTGATGTAATATGCATTGGTCTGACCTTTACGTATATGCGGCTGCAGTTAATGGGCATAAAATACTGAGGTGATCGCACTAAAGTACACACAGAAAAACTGTACGAATCATTAATTTGGTACGTCGATACCAAAAAGTTTTGTGAACCGTCCGTTGAACGTAGCCAGTTTGCTTAGATCCGTGTCCATATTGGTTTAGTTCCTGTTTTCCATGTTACTTGAAATGATCTGAGCAACATGGTTGAATTTGCTTGTGACTAGGTGAATTTGTGCTGATCATTCTGTTTGGTGTTCTTGTGATCGGTGATCTTTTGGCTATCGCACAATAATCTGGCAACTTTGTGTCATTGTACGATTTTCTGCGCACTATCACGTTTGCTCGGCAGTTTGTTTTCGGTCCAAAGTTGTCATCCATTTGCCAATATACTATTTTAGTTTACCATTGGTTAAGTCGCAGGGCACTGTTTAGTTCTAGCGGAACATGTTCAGTTATTCATGAATCGTAGAGTTATCGAGTGTTGTTTAGGTGAAATGCATTGTAATCCGTTATCCGTGTTGTTATTAGTTTTAGATGCAGACACAAATTTGTTGAAACAAACCTTTATGTGAATTGTGGCCTCTGTGTGACTGTTTGGTGTCGGGACATCTGGCTGTCCTCAATGAATTAAAGGGCTATCTCGTATTGTGTGTGTCTTCTGTTCGCGTCTTCTGTTCGCGTGGCCGGTGTTGACACGATGTTGTTCTGTGGAAACCATTGCTTTTTGTTGTGCGTGTCTGTCCGTAAGTTTTGCATAATTTGCGTGTCATAATTGATGTTGACATCGTCGACAGTCCTACGAGTCTAGTTGTGTGCGATGATGACATCATCGACAGTCCTGCGAGTCTAGTTGTGTGCGATGATGACATCTCGTTCAGTTGTGGTAGGAAATTAATCGTAGTAAATTCTGTGAATACTGAACGCTTATAAAATTGTGCAGTTGATGTCTTGTGTTAGATATCTTTCTCGGTGCATGTTTGTGCGCAAACATGTGTGTACATATGCATGTATGTTGCTGTTGTTCTCTGCTTCAGCTGACCCGGGACAGGTATCGGTCAGAACCTCGCTGTTCTGTTCAGAGTTCGTTCGTGCCCTGGAGCTCGCAGATCTGGCGTTGACGTCACATGAATTGGGGATTCCCTTGAATTAGTGTAGCAAATTGTTCGTGTTGCCATGGTTATTCCGTTTTAATTCCTATTACTTGTGCGCCAAGTCAACGTGAAGCGCCCTGTGCTCAGCTGGTTTTCTGATACATGCAACATCGCATGGTGCCATCGTGTCACTGATGACATGCCGTATCCCAAGACGTGCGTGGATGGAGCACTTTTTCCTCCGTTCGCTCGGAAGCTGTTATTATTAATGCATTCCTGCAATCACCCTGCTGCCCGTAGACACAATGTCAGCACTTATCTTCGGTCGTCTGCCTGTGTCGGCAGGTTCTTGTAACTAAATTGAAATCTGTAAATGTGTTTGGTAATGATGATCTGTGTGTGTGTAACGTGTGTAGTATTTTCTGTACATCCAACGTTGTAGGTGATTCACGACAGCGTGCTGCTGATTTCTGTTGTAGTGTACATACGTTTTTCTAACACATTTATATGTTGTGTGGCCCAATTGAACGTCATCCAACATTTGCAGGTTTGTGCATGAATTACAGGTGCATTGTGTGCATGAAGTTGTTGTGTTAGCTTATTTGTGTCATCGCTTGTCCTGTTGCACTGACTGAAGTGATACGAGAGGAGGAAGGAAGGGATGGGAGAGTATGCTTTCTAGCAAAAAGTTTCTTTCAGTTTTGTATTCATTTTCTTGAAAATAATTAACTTGCAGATATTTGTTACAAGATGTGTGACTTCAGACATGTCGTCTTGCGAGAGAAAAGCATAATTTTGAATTAGATTTGTTCTACACTAATGCGCCTACAGTACTGGCGTGTGGCTTAAGCGGGTCTTTGTGGTATAATAAAACACCGAGCAATTGTCTTGCTTTCCACAAGTTTGCGTTTGGATCATTAACATGGCGTTGGAATCCATATTGTGTATAATATTGTAGCTGTGAAAGCTTCAGAACTTCGCACAGTAATAATAACAACGGTGATATCTCGCGGTTTGTAGCCGAGTGTATTGTATGGATTTCGATGGGCATGATGCTGGGAAAGTTGAGCACCCTGCGCCGTGCATTTAGGATAAACTGTTAACAAGAGTAAGAGTGTGTTAGGCTATTGATTTCTGAACTGGTAATCAGTTTTGAAGAATGTAACTGCGTAGAAAGTTTTGATGCAACTCTCGAGCTCCATATGTTGTTTGCTTTGTGACCGCAGAAGCAATTCGCATGCAGTAAACTGTCAGTGTCATCAGATGTACAATATTTTCTGCCTCATTCAATATCTCGTAGCTCGTTATTTGCGATGGAAATTTTTATTATTAATTTTTGTATGAAGGCTAAGGAATAAGAATAGTGATACTTCAGTGTCAGCATTGGGCAAGCCGTTAAGATGTTTCAAGGTTAAGATGTCTTTCATTTTGCTATTCATACTAAAGTTTTGACAACCAGCTTTTTTCTATTTATCATTTGCTGGATGTTATAAATTGTGGTGTTCTTTGAAATATCAAAATCAATGTATTGTCATCTGCGCTCTGCTACAGGCTCTGTTGATTATATCGGTACTTTGTTCAGCGGTGATCGTCTTGATCCAAAATTTGATCGCCTGTTTGTTTGTAATCCAGCAAGCCAATATGGGCTGAAACTTTGTAATCAAGCAGGCTAAGACATGCAAGCCACAGAAATTTGGTGATAGCAAATAATTGTTAACTTTGCAAGGGACATTGGTCCCCATTGACCATGGGCAGTTTCTGTTTATGGTTTGCAGCATAATGGTAGCCTATGTTTTTGCTTTGTACTGTTGTTGCATACAATTCGTTCGTTTGTTGATACTTTTGTATTCAATCAGTTGAGATTTGTTACCGTCACAGTGTAACACGTTTCATGAACCTGTCGCTCCTCCTTTCCTTTAAGTCTATCACAAATCTGTTTGATGTTGTTTCTTAACTTCATCAGTATACCATATTGAAACACTACAATGATAACAATATTAGAGTAATGTGATTAATGACGTGACACTTCGCTCATTGGAACTACCAGCTGTCGATCAGAAAAGTTTTAGCATTTACTTAATTTACTTGATTATTTTAAAATTGAACAGTTTAAGTAATAGATGCATTATCAAAAAATGTAGTAAAATCTTTCAGTTCTAAGAAGAATTTGTATACAACTAAAAGCAGCTTTGGGACAACTGGATTGTGATTTGTGTGCTTTGCAAGAGGCTATCTTTATGTTGTGTATAGGATGGGGCATAGCGTAGGTTAGCTAGTCCTGCAGAACCTTGACCATATGCAATTTTCATTGTTAATGTTACTTACATTGTGCTTATTAAATAACATTGTGTATGCTGTATGCAAAATATCAGATGTTTTTCTTCATTTCTCAACTTGTTAAATTTGTAACGTCGTAATTTTGTATTGTAAATATATGCGATATTTGCATTATTCACTTAGTAGCATTTCGTTGCAGTGATCTGTGAATTGAAGAAATTATAAATTGCTGTATTGTAATATGTGTTCTTTTTCCTTTTGATGTCGACTTGCAACACAAAGCCTATTTATTTCATTCAGTTAATGACATATCTACATTTGTATATTTAGTAGCCTCTTGAAATTAATCAAGTAAGTAATTGAAAGTATTCAAATATCATAATGGAGGTAGCCTCTTAGCCTTATCTAGATTACTCAAGTGGCCTAATCGATTAACTTTCAAATATTAATCAAGTGGCCTAATCGATTAACTGTAAAAAGATAAATCAAGTAGCTAATTAATTTATGTTGAGTAATAAAATAGCCTAAATGAAAGGAATCAAATGGCTTATTGAGATTAATAAAATAGCCTAATTAAAATCAATTAAGTATCCTAATTGAGATAAATTAACTATCTAATTGAGATAAATCGGTCAACTCAAGTGAGATAATAAAGTGACCTAATTGCGTTTAGTATTCGGAGTCTGCATAGTCTGCAGGCAGTATTCGTGTAGCTGTTGTACATTAATAGCGTCATCTTCGGAGCGAATTGACAGACATATTGCACAACTTGCACGCTATTCAGGTTAAGCTCAAATGTGATTCATCGTCGTCATCATCGTCGTCTTTCCTTTTCGTCAAGGAATAGATGTTTCCAGAATGGCCCTTTTCCACTAACAACAACCACACTCATGCTCCAAACTTGATCATAAATTCTTCATATCCGTTCCCACGCAGTCAATCCAAGTCTTGGGACGTCTGAATACATTGCATGTTGCTGCGGCCAGACATCATCGTCGTTATCATGATTGTGTGTAATGATGTTATGATTGTTGTACAATTGTGTATGTCACTTGACAATAAACGATGATGATGATGATGTCATCATCATCATCATCGTTTATTGTCAAGTGACATACAC
>JAQFYQ010002133.1:0-12107 GCA_034694885.1 Buchholzia appendiculata
TAGACCAAAAAGTTTAACTACTCAAAAGTAGTTAGTAGTTAGACAGTAGTTTAACTACTCAAAAGTAGTTAACTACCTGAAGTAGTTTAACTACTCAGAAGTAGTTAAGCAAGTTTTTGTGTACTTTATAATATGAAGAAGAGTAGATTATTCAGATGACTTGCAGATAATCCAAAATACTTTCAATATACGACATATTTCTTTTTAAATATAAGTATGATCAAATCGGATGTTTGCTTTATATTGCATCCTTCTGCTGTGTGTGTGCAAGATGCACTTCTAATGCACCATGCGTTACTAATTTTAGAAAAAATGACTCGCAAAATCCTAGGTGAAACTGTTGGCTAGTGACATTCATAGCAAAACATTTCGTTTTGTTATATGTACCGATTGTTGAGGTTAATTGAGTTGGAGGTGTGGGGTTCTGCTGTTGGTATATTTAATTGTTTGTAAAGGAGGCAGCTTTTAACTTTTTTTTGTGATGAAAGAAGTATTGTATCGCAGTTACTGCAAGGATAACTATTAGTTAGAGCAGTCAGCATTATGGCTGCCAAATGACAGACAGCATTCAATGTTTTGGCTGCCGAAAAGTGGAACAACACGAGTATTGGCTTTTTTCTAGAATATAGCAGAGTAACCTTTTTTAGACACTTAGCCAGTGTTAAGAGAGGAGGAAGATACTAAAGAGATTAAACAAATAGTTTCATACAGAAATCTTTCTTACAAAGTGTAATTTCAGTTAGCGTTATGGTTCTTAGGTTTTATGGTACTCTGCTGTATTTGCTTCAAAATGTGACCAGTTAGTAATATCTGAATTAAATAACCAGCTGACATCATCGTCATCATCATCATCATTTAACATCATTTTTTCCTTGTCCTTTGGGAAGGATTAGATGTAATGCTGACATGATAAATATAAAATGACCGAGATGATGATGATGATGATGTTGACAACAGGGGAGAACGGATGTTCCCATGACAACGGAGGCTGTACTCACTTCTGTCTGAACCGGCCTGAAGGGCATGTCTGTGCGTGCCCGATGGGCTATGAGCTGCTCAAGGACGGCAAGGCGTGCATCGTGCCCGAGGCGTTCCTCATTTACGCGCGTAAATCTGACATCCGCCGTATCTCTCTTGAGACGAACAACAACGACGCGTTGATCCCCGTGAGAGGAGTCAAGGCCGCACGGTGCCTGGACGTCGACGTCAAGGAGAACAGGATCTACTGGACGGACGTCGACCTCCGGGTAGGAAGCTAGACTCTTCACTTTTTAGTTTTCACTGGCGTAGTTTTTCGCTTCAATGAGATGTAATTGCGATTTTACAATTTCATGGTTGTGAAATGGTTAAATCGGTTTTGTTTAGCTTCACTACTGTGTTGTCTGCGTACATTGTTCGAGGCATTGGTGCATTGCGTGCATTGGTTCTCATTTTACTAACGGTCTTGTCAAGTGAATGCTTTTATTGGGTTAATTTTGTTTGCTGTCATTGGTAAAGTGTGTTAAATACCGAACGTTTTAGAATTTATGAAAATGTCACACTTTGGTATTACATTTTAATCACGAGTCGGTCACTAATTTGTATGCGCATCAGACTTTCTGTTTCAGAAAGTTAGTTTTTGCTTTTTGATCGTTAGTGTAAATTATGCTTCATTCATGATAAGAATAATTTAAATATATAGTTAATAATTTAACGATTTATTATTGTATTTATTTTAAAATTGCTAATATTCTAACTTTGTTATAAGTTGTAGAAAGTTTTTTGATAGCCGTTTGGTACCATGTTGTTTTAGTTGATTATAATTTCTAGGATTAAAGTGGGATTTTCTAATGTTTAGTTTCTGCAGAGCAGCAATGTATCTGCCTCTATGTTCGTCTGCCTATCTCTGTCTCTGTCTGTCTGCCTGTCTCTGTCTGTCTGCCTCTGTCTGTCTGCCTGTCTCTGTCTTTGTAACTGTCTGTCTGTGTAACTGTGTGTCTGTCTGCCTGTCTGTGTCTATGGATCTAACTATTTGTCTGTCTGTCTGTATTCTGTAGAGCATCAACCGTGCATTCTTGAACGGCACATCTGCGGAACAGATCATCCTGCTGGGCCTGGAAGTGCCCGAGGGGCTCGCGGTGGACTGGGTCGGACTCAACCTCTACTGGACTGACTCGGGGACGAGGCGCATCGAGATGTCCCGTCTGGACGGGTCATCACGTCGGGTCATCGTCTGGAGGGACGTCCTACCAAAGTCCATCGTCGTTGATCCAACTAATGGGTTAGACTTGCTTATTGGATGACTTGTTAGCAAAGTTATCCTCAAGTGTTAAACTTTGATTTAAACATTTGAGTTAAACATTTAAACTTTGCAAAGATGTACAATTATCGATGTCTTATGGCACGTAACTAAGTGCTTAAGTTGCAAATGCACGAATGAAGTTCAAAGTTGTTATGTAAGGTCAAAGGTCATGAAGTGTATTGTCAATTCAAGGTCAGTGTCGGCGAACTATGAGAATGTTATTCTAAATGACCTTGAATCCTTGTTTGCCATGTTCATGAAACATGATTGAAAGAAGCCTTTGGTAGGAAGTGTGAACGCAGCTTTACTTTACTGTATATACTCGCATCCTTGATAAGCAATGTACGGATAACTTTGATACACAGTGTGTGTGTGTTTGTATGTTTTGTCTTTTCTATGCTTGTTTCATCGCACGGTCTATGAACTCTACTAGGCTATCAGTTTATTTTTGACACATTGATGTACAGTGTTTTAAAGTTTTCATCAATTTTAGTTATTGAGTATGTAAATGTTGGTAATGAGGTCCAACTATATGTGATTAGATCCTCGTCATTGCATTGATTCTTCGGCTGGTTGCTGACAGGTACATATACTGGAGTAACTGGTTGAGGGGCGAGGGCAGCGGTGCGAGGGAGGGTGGCGGTCAGCTGGAAAGAGCAAACCTCGACGGTTCCGGACGAATGACGCTACTGTCCAATGTCGGTCAGATCAACGACCTCACGCTTGACCTTGCCACTCAGCGCATCTACTTTGCCGACGCAGACAATCGTGCGATAGACTTCATCAGCTTGATCGACAATGAAAGGTAGTGTGCATTGAAGTTCATGTAGATCAAACATTTTTCTCTTAGAGAAATAAACTAATTTTTAGGTCCAATATCCGTGAGATGTGTATCATTTGTTGATGACTGGAATTGTGATAGATTTTGTTTATTGTTGAAACTTGTTCAGCCCCTTTTATTGTAACACAAATTGGTGCATAATATACAAATGCATAAATACAAATACATCAGAAGATTTACCAACGTTTATCCATACTCTATATGCTTGATGTCTACGGGCTCAAAATTACTTGAAGATGATTAATTTTGAATTATGCCAAATTTCATACTTATTGGAAAGCAAGCGTTCTTTTATGAATGTCGAACCTTGGAAGGCTTTAAAGTGCTTTGTTTATACTTTCACTTAGCTTATAGCTTCAGTGTACTAATGATGTTCACTAATCTTTAATGTTCAGTTTATGTATTGCTCTATTTTTGTCATTTTCACATCTGTTTCATCATTCATAAAAATCAACGTTTTTAATATTATAATTAAATGTTATTTTTTAATTCTCCGTGCAATATCTGTAGCAAATAGACTTGGTTGCCAGGAAATTCTGTAGTGTTTTAGTTTAGATGATATCGTATGATGATATGATGATATCTTTGCATTTCTCTGTGCGTACGAAAGGAAACGCCTGGTGTCCAAGTTGTCGCATGCTGTGGTCAGTCTGACCGTGGACGACCTTTACGTGTACTGGATGGACGTCTCGGGGAGGTCCATAGAGAGGGTCAACAAGACCAGCGGACTCAACCGGACCACAGTCCAGGACCAGCTGGAACAAGTGCGCGACATCTCCGTCTTTCATGCATCTCGACAATCAGGTTTGTAGTTATTCACCATTTCAATGTGATCTTGTGTTTAGTTTAACATGCATTGTTTTTGTATTGTACTCTGTGTTGTCGATTCTAATTTCATGGTTCGAAGACGGCCACAGATAAACTTGTACACACCACACAAACGTGTGCCACGCTACCTACATTCTCATTCACATGCTGATCAACTATGCCACAGTTAAAAGCTTTACAGTTCATAGTCAACTTGCTATGTTCATTTTGTTTCTACCGATTCATTAGTTGACGCTAAATTGGTCTACTCAAAACATGGACCCTATCTTCGTCAGCACTGACAAGGAACGTCCTTTTTTCTTGTCTGGAAGGGTTAACCTTAGAACTGATTTATTATTTGTTTACTTATTTATTTACTTATTACAATGGCAGGGCTAACCTTAGGACTGATTTATTATTTATTTACTTATTTGTTTATTTATTTGTTACAACGGCCGTCAGAAAAATCAGTAAAAATAATGCACAGATCTAACGGTGCACAAAAATTAAAATCATTTCAAATTATATCAACCATCTGATTCGATTTAATGTCATGATTTCAGCCATAATTTTTGAAGTGAAGATTTACAGCTGTGTTTGAATAGCTAGCACAGCTTTAGTTCTCTGAAACTAATATAAAGTGTTAATGTTTTGTTTATGACGTATATGTTGTGCTCATCTGAACATCACTAAACATGCATTGCAGGATGGAACGCATGCGGAGCGGAGAACGGAGGATGTTCGCACATATGCATCGCGCATGCAGCCAATGATGGTGCGAAGCCGGTGGTGCAGCCGACCGTGTCCGGCTGCAGCTGTGCAGCGAGTGACGGGGTGTTTTGCGCGTGCAAGTATCACTGTGCATGTCCCACGCACTACGTACTCAGGGCGGACAATCGCACTTGCACTCGTAAGATTACTTGCACAGCTAGTTTTACCGATTCATTCAGAATATAAGTATAATATTGAAGCATGCAGTTGTGTAGACTGTCCGGAAATAACGCATGTGTATTGTGTATACAGTCGTGATGATATACCAGCAAGATATTGGAAGAATGCATTTAATGACATAAATTGCATTGAATAAGTAGCATGGTGAAAAGAGCAAATGAGAGGACGTGAATAACGACGGATATGATAGAAGCCAAAGATCTGCTGGATTGCAGATTACTAAATGATTTTTTGATATCTATATTATGTTATGAAGCAATGTACTATATATCAATATGTCACACTCTGGCTGAACTTATACTATCACCATGTATCTATACTTCAGCTCTGGATAGCTGTGGTTATACTCTACATAGCTATACTTTGCCACACTACTTAGCTATACTTACACTATACTTACACTAGATAAGCTATAACTTTTTAGTATATAGCTATACTTGCGCTATAGCTGTGTAGTATATAGCTATACTTGAGCTATAGCTGTGTAGTATATAGCTATACTTGCGCTATAACTGTGTAGTATATAGCTATACTTCAGTAGCACAGTATGCTGGTGCTGATATGTCGTCAAATCCTGATCAAGCAGTCACTCAACGGACCAATCAGTGTTTGTGTTTCTGTTATGCGCACAGCTCCTGACACATTCATACTGACCAGTCACAAATCAGCGATCAGTCGCCTGTCTCTCGACGAGCTCGACCTTCCGGACATCATCCTGCCGATCTCCGGTCAGAAGTCGATACGCTGCTTGGAGTACGACCCGGTCGACGGGTTTATCTACTGGGTCGACGTGAGGTCGCATTCTATCCGCCGCGCAGCACAGGACGGGAGAGAGGTACGTGCTGCAGTTAGGTTGCTTGAAATACTCATTTCCGATCACATATTGCTGTCGAGGCTCCGAATGTTAAAGTCTTTGCTAGTGTTAACATTTTTGCTAACTAGTGTTAAAGTTTTTGTTCCTAGATGGAATGACTTAGCAGACCTGTGTATTAAATCACTGAATGATAATAATGGCATGACTGTATCATAGTCATCATCTTTGAGAATGATCTAATTAAATAAGCTTACACGACCTATTCCTGAATTCTGTGTATTCTCAAGTAGTAGTAGCCATGTTTTGTAAGGCTGCAGTCGATGTTGAAATGTGTGGATTTGGTTGAACAGAAGTATTTCACGGACACATTGCCCTAGCGCGACTCGTAAAGCTATTCCTGTACTCTGTGAATATTATTGTCCGCTATCAGCATACAGCATCATGCATACAGCGAGATGCATGCTATTATTTCCAGATGCCTTTGTAGGCCTATTTATTTATTTGTATTTATGTTTTTTTGTTAGACCAGCTTGTATTTATGTTTCCATGTCTGTTGTGTATGGCTGCTTGTATTTGCTGCTTGTATGTATGCAAATGTGTATGCCTGCTTGTATGTATGCATATGTGTATGCCTGCTTGTATGTATGCATATGTGTATGCCTACTTGTATGTATGCATATGTGTATGCCTGCTTGTATGTATGCATATGTGTATGCCTGCTTGTTTGTATGCATATTTGTATGCCTGCTTGTATGTATGCATATGTGTATGCCTGCTTGTATGTGTGCATATGTGTGTGCCTACTTGTATGTATGCACATGTGTATGCCTACTTGTATGTATGCATATGTGTATGCCTGCTTGTATGTATGCACATGTGTATACCTACTTGTATATTTGTATGTATGCAAGCTCTGTCTGTCACATTCAGGTACAGCACATAGTCTCCCCGTCTGTGCCCGTGACGGAGCGAGCTCATCCGTACGACATCGCCGTTGACCCGTACGCTCGAATGATCTATTGGACGGACCAGGAGCAGAACGTCATCAACGTCAATCATCTCAACGGGTCCTCCGTCGGCGTGGTCTTCAAGGAAGGGCATCCTCGTTCGCTCGTCGTCGCCCCCAAGGACGGGTAGGCCAGACTATGGTGTCATTTTGTGAATGTTGAAGATCTTTGTTAGCTTTGATCCTATTATTAATGTGTCAATTAATGTGTCAGATAGTGTGCGAAATGGAGTGCCAAATAATATGCCAAATAGTGTGCCATATGGTGTGCTAAATAAAAAAATTGTGTTTTATGTTTTATGTATGTTTGAAGGTTTTAGATCTGAGATTAGGAAGTATGCCACACGAGGAAATTATTTACAATTAATTATTGATAGTGTATCTGTTGGAGAACATTTTCTGCCAATATAATCGCTGTAGAATTTGTGTGGAAATAGAAATGTTATCTATATTAAGAGTGACCTTAAAGGCTTTGCTAGTGTACTTGTTGAGTTCACTGGTTTTAATGCTGTAGAATGCATTATCACGTAATGCACTAACAGTTGAAGCTGTAGTTTTTAATGCAATGCATTTTTCTCAGAAACATAAGATGCTGTTGTAGATTTATGTGATCATACGAATAGGTTTATTCGCATTCAAATGAGTAACATTGCTGCTATTTTTGTTATTTTTTCTTATCATAACCATTATGCTGACTTCGAGTTTTCAGTTATGATTTGCGTGAAAACAAGAGAATATTCAAACTGTAGATTCTTTCCTTCAATGGACTATTGTTATATGATATTAGTATAATTATTCTAGTTGGACTTTTGTGATACTATATCAGTAATGCAGACTGCAGGATTGCTTATCTTTCTTTGTGTTGTTAGGCTGATCTTCTGGACGAATGTCGGCAGCACGCATCGTATCGAGCGCGCGGCTATGGACGGGACCGACCACATGCCGATCTTCATCACTGGCATCGGCTCGCTCGGGCCTCTTGCCATCGACCGGTTAGATCGCCGACTATACTGGGCCGACCTCGACCTCAGACGCATTGAGCGAGGCGACTACGACGGAGGAAATCGGCAAGTTCTCGTGCACTCTGTGCGCGGTGAGGTGGTCGGCATGTTCGTGCACGGTGCACATCTCTACTTCATCGACCGAGACGAACGGACCTTGGAGAAGGTCGACAAGATCAACGGCAAGGTCATAGAGACGGTGAAACTCCCCGGGGGTGTGAGCGGCGCGAGGGGTGGCAATAGCACCAGCTACACGGATGTGATTGTCGCCTTGCGAATGTCCGAGTCGGAGCGATACAGTTCCCCGTGTGGGGTGAATAACGGCGGCTGCACTCATCTCTGTGTGGTCGACACGAAGATGGGTTCAGGCGGGCGTTCAGCTAGATCGGACACGCCTGCGGACGGCGCGAAGAGCTCGACGGTTCTCGGCAGCCGATGCTCGTGCCCGCACGGACTCATGCTCTCATCCGTCGACGACAGGACGTGCACAGAACCGCCGCCGTGCCCCGAGAACTACGTGCCCTGCTGGAAGGGCAACATGAGGTGCGTCCCGGCCTCTTGGCGCTGCGACGGGGTCAACGAGTGCGAAGACGGCTCGGACGAGCTCAACTGCACGGAATGCACCGGATCCACGTTCCGATGCGTGGACTCGGGAAAGTGTCTCGGCATGCGCATGAGATGCGACGGACTGAGTAACTGCCCGGACGGGTCGGACGAGGCGCACTGTCCTCCGTGCAGGGACAACGAACTCGAGTGCACGGAGGACAGGATGTGCGTTGCACGGACGAAGTGGTGCGACGGACACGCTGACTGCCCACACGGCGGAGACGAGGCGACGTGTCCGCTGGATGTGCTGACTGTTTCGGAAGAGATTGGAGCCGACCGACACCGGTCCGCTACGCCGTATGCCATCGGGATCAGCATCGTGGGCGGCGTCATCATCATCATCGCTCTTCTCGTTCTCGTCCTGTGCGCCGTGCAGCGCAAGGCACGCGGCATGTCGGTGGTCGAGGGTCGGAATAACATCATCATGGTCGCGCAGGCTCCGATGGCGGGTCTGTCTGAGGAAGAGAGTCTCAAGGAGGAGTCGGCGACGATCATAGAGTTAGAGAGTCATCGCAGCAAGTCTGTGAGGGACGGTGAGTCGCGCTGTGGGAGGGGCACGTCTGTCGGAGGCAGCGAGTCGCCTCTGTATGACCGCGATCACATAACCGGGGCGTCGTCCAGCGTCTCGTCGGCTCTCTGTAGCCGGAACGGCTATCGAGGAGGCTTGCAGGGGCGGGGCGGGAACGAGGAGGGATGTTACCCGAAAGAGACGTTGAACCCGCCCCCGAGCCCCGTCACGGAGCGCTCGCACAGTGTCGACTGTCGGTCCATCGTGCAGCCGCAGTCGAGGAAGCGCTTCTACAAGAGGCGACGGAAACCCCACCGGCATCTGATCACGAACACGCCTTGCAGTACGGACGTTTGTGACGATAGCGGGGAGGGCGAGGGAAGACTCGCTTCCTCGTACCATAGACGTAGAAAATCTCGCTCCAGGGGCGGGGCCCCGAGGAGGCCCGTAGAACTATACGCTGCCCCGCTGAACTCTTGCTATGAGTCGAACCCGCTTTGTCCTCCGCCCCCCACCCCTCTAAGTCAGTATCTGTCGGAGGATGCGAGCTGTCCTCCCTCGCCGCCCCCCTCGACTGAACGCAGCTTTTTTATACAGTATCCCCCACCCCCGCCGTCGTCTGTGCTAAGCGATAACTCCAGCTCGTGATTGGCTGCTTTCGTGGCCAATCGCAACATGCGAACTTGATGATTATCACGATGCAGAATTCTCTGGGCTGTGATTAGTGGGCGTGACGTGACAGTTATGTCGTCTTTACGCAACGTTTATTGGGTCGGGTTGTTTCGTTACGGGTCTGTTTTGTAAAGTGTGTACTGTAATGTTTAAAGTAAGTGGGATGGAAATGTGTGCGTTGGTTCGCGATGTTCAATTGACATTTTCGTCGTCCTGCCATCCATGAATTGTCGTTCTGTTTGAAAACTGTCAGTATGGGACGTTGCACTGGGTTTCTGAATGTTCAACAGAACTAGCAACAGGTATAGAGGTAGACACTGGGCGAAATGATTTCTCAACTTTGCACGACTGTCAATGGTTTTCTCCCACATAGCACAGATTGTTGAACAACCACAAATCTCACTCCCCCCCCCCGGGGGGGGGGTTGGCCATTTCTTCAACAATTTACCTTCTCTATTCAAAGCAATCCGGGGGTTTTAAAGGTTGCAGCTCTATATTACATTGGCTGTCCAATCTGCGCGTGTTGTTTCTTCAACCCGAGAAAGTGTAATTCTCTGGCAGTTGGTTTGTCATTTGGACACATACATGATATGATATCTCAGTAAGTCTCTTCAAATCTTTAGGCGATGATTATAATCCGTGATATTTTACCAATGTTTGAGCTCGAATTTGGGTTTTCGTAATAAAATATTATAATTAATCATCAGTTGAGTCACGCTGCTGTGCTCCTCGTCATTGCGAGTCATCACTGCCTCGAGTTGTCACGTAGGAATTCAATTGTGTACATATGCGAGAGACTGTATCGACAGAATTATACATTGTTTATAAATGAAAGAGCAATTTGTCGTATATTTTGTATGCAAGTGATGATGTTCTGCTGTGTGTCGCGTTATTCGTTTTCGTGCAATACGTAATCCTTGCGTCCGTTCGTTGCAATAGTAAGGAACTCGAATCCACTGTCGTCCGTCCTCGTTTCTGATGAATTCTCTCTTGTTGTTTTATGATTTAACCCCCCGGCAGTTAATTCATCGAATAGTTTTATAATCGAGTTGTTTTTTTGTTTTTATGTTCATTGTTTAGTTCAAAAATTTCATGGCCAGCATATTGTCGTCGCAGCAGTTTCATACTGGCGATTTCTTACGAGTTATCATCTGAACAGATTTGTATGATAGATGGAAGAATTCGTACCTTGGACTTTACACAGATATTTGTCATGCGTGCAACCCATGCTGATATAAACACAGTTTGAGGCAGTCGTAGATAGTATTGTGTTCAAATAGGCAGAATTTCTAGGTTGTTAATTGTCATGACAAAGACAGTGGTTATGCTATAGAATCGCTTTGTATTTTAATAATGCTCACTTTAATTGCAGCGAGTATGAAAGTATGTAATATTAATGTAGATACGATTATATTTTATACATGGATAATGTAATAAAAGGATCTTGAAACCATTTTTAGGGAAAGAGAACCTGAGATTGCTTCAAATTTTGCAGTTAGTTTGAATACTTGTTTTTATTTAATGGTTTTGTATAATGGAGCATGTGTGCAGCGAATATGATTTTATATTTACGTTCATGAGTGTTTGTTCATGTAAATTGTTGTTCCGTCGCAACATAACTTATTGATACAGGAATGTAGTTGATTGTAGAATCTATTCTGTACTAACCGCTGCAACTCAGCGGGTGGAGCAGCTGTGTGCGAAAGCACACACATTTACGTATTCATTATGTAGTAAATTAATATTAATGCTGGCTATGAAATCAGTTAATTAGTGTTTGTTGTTATTCGTTGACCAATCATGTTGTTTGTCCTGTAGTAATCTTATTCAATCTACATTTCACCTTACATTTTATTATGCTTTTTAGTTGTGTGTTTTTTGTTATTGTTTTTGTTGTCGTTCGGGCACAATCAGTGATTTGCCTTTCACAAAGATATGTTGATTTAATGATGTTTATATAGGTGGTCACGAATAAAGATACACTATGGAGGTACATTCTTCCTTTTTTGATTTATTGTGTTCCCTTTTTCTTTTTGTTTCTCGCATGTACAATATCATCCATTCTATTATCACGGGCATGATGTATGTAGCCTTCTTGGCGCTCCAATATAGAGCTAAAGAATAACAAACTGAGTAATTTTAAATATATTTGTTATCGTTGTGTAATAATTACTCTGTATTTGCATATCTGCTTTTATTCAGTTTGAAACTAACTTTTGCCTGTAAACATCTTTCCATTATAATTCAAACTCTCTCACAGCAGCTTCACCTTACTTCACATCAATGTCATTGTTTGCTGCTTCCTTGCCTCATTGAGATCCTTGGCTACCAAGCTGCTCCATACTCTTCAGTTCTATAGAAAGAGGACTCTTTCCGATCAACGGCATTTTGCATCCTCGGTCTTCCTCTCTTTCTCTTGTCCATCGTTTCCATTATATCATGTTTCAGCAGACTTTTACCATGTAGCAGGATTCACCGCCCCCCCCCCCCCTTAACCATTTCCGTGCTATCTAGATTGATTTTGTAAATTGGCCTCTAATATTGGAAATTGTGGACATATTATATCTGTAACCGTATCAGCACGCTTCAAACACACGCTTTAAGCCCAAAGCCGTCTCCT
>JAQFYQ010002134.1:0-12107 GCA_034694885.1 Buchholzia appendiculata
AGGAGTTATATAAGATTTTTGACCCACTTATTTTGTCGGTGAACATTCTTGGGAAAAAGCCTGGACTGAGAGGGGGGGGGGGTGAACATCAGGTAAAAATCTGACCACCAGTTCATTGTCGATTGCGGAGATCGGCTTTAAGCCCAATTCGTATTTTCATCCTGGATCTCGATTTGAAGTCGATTCACAATTTATGTGTGAACGATAGTCAAAAGGTTTTTAAAGGGAAATTTGTAACAGGAAGGCCCCAAGCAAACTGAGTGTCACATTAAAACTGTTCTCGACTCGTAAGGACATAATCTTAGGTGAGCAGCGTCGGCGACTCTACAATTCTCTCTCTGCATGCCTGCATAGCTGTTAGCGGTGTCGTAAACTTGTAATGTGTTTATGCGGTAATAACTTGGTCATTAAAATTTATTTCATATTTTTTGTGGTTTTATTGCACGCGGTCAAATTCTGTGGATTATTGTTGATAAGACCTTGTGTTTAGAATTTAATTTGCAGTGCAGAGCTTAATTTCTCTCTCTCTCTCTCTCTCTCTCTCTCTCTCTCTCTCTCTCTCTCTCTCTCATGATGCTAGTTCAAGATTGGGGAGGCAGCAAATAAACTCAAAAGTCGGAGGAAAGCTTTGGTTCCAACAAAATAATATTGTTCACAGTACACCAGATTTGATTGTCGATTGTTTATATTTGGGCGCATTTATAAAACTTTGCGTTTACTGCTGACACAATCGACCTCCCTGGAGGTAATTACATCACATTGAATTAATCACTTAGCCGAATAACAACAGAATAATATCAGCTATATAATTATCAGCTGACGTCTTTCGTTCTTTCGCTTTCTGTGGTTAGTCATTGGTGGTGGCTACACCTACCGGACAAAGTTCAGCAGTCAATTAGCGCGTGCTTGACAGCTGACGTAATGTAGAATCATTGTTCAGTGTGAAAGTGTCATTGCAGTTATGATAATAGTTCTGTGTTTAGATAATGCTGTCTTACTTTAGTCCTATTCATTACGGCCGTTTGTCAATTGCTTTATTATGTAAACCTGCGTTCTGAACTGTTGTATAACTGTTATAAGTGAAACTCGTACTGGTTAGGCCTGTAGACTTGTCTTGAGGAAACTGCTAATATAAATACAAGTTCTTCATAGGATAAGTATTCATGGGAATGACCCGGTGGTGCAATCGTCATCGCGTTCGACTCGTAACCTAAAGGTTGAGGGTTCGAATCCTCTCCGGGGGTGTTGTCTGGTAACGGACTGGGGCAAGTTGTTCAAGTCCCATTGCTTCGGCTTGAAGTGAAGCCTCGTGCTTCAGAACCTTGCCGCTCTCCTCCCTGTCAAAGAGTCCGGCCTAAGAAACCGGTGGGGAGGGGAGGAAATGACACATTTCATCATAAGCATTCGTTCATAGGTGATTATCGGAAATGCTAAGATTTGGAAATGTAAAATATTTTCAATAGTGTACTGTATAATGTAGGCCTATGTAGGTCATGTCTTGGTAATTATATAAGAACAGCTTTAGGCACTTTATGAGCGCTCTCCCTGAGAGGAACTGTGTGGAACCCTGAGAGGAACTGTGTGGAACCCTGAGAGGAACTGTGTGGAACCCTGAGAGGAACTGTGTGGAACCCTGAGAGCAACTGTGTGGAACCCTGAGAGCAACTGTGTGGAACCCTGAGAGCAACTGACTCGTACATATGCTGTTTGTTTGTGGCACATCAAGGAGCGCCATTGTTCCTCTGACTGAAAGTTATTTTTTAATTTGTTCTGGGCCGCAATAAAGTCTTGTCTTCTCGTGCACGCACAGAGAACAAAATCTGTCACTGGGTGACTTCGTAGTGACTTTTAGTGAACGTTGTGACAGACAGTTCATGCTGTGACGCACATATTGTGACAGACAGTTCATGCTGCCACGCACATATTGTGACAGACAGTTCATGCTGTGACGCACATATTGTGACAGACAGTTCATGCTGTGACGCACATATTGTGACAGACAGTTGGTGCTGACACGCAAGCCTAAAGTTAATGTAGTCATCAATCAATATCATGACTTGATAATATCGATCATTTTATCACTTTTCATTGATTTAATTTATTCCAAATGCTTATTTTTAGCGCTCAAACAAGTGATTATTGCGTTTCTGTGTTTAGTCTAGCAACACATATGCAATACTTATCACGATGTAGTTTTTTAAACTTTGTATAACTAGAATTGCAAATAGAATGATTACAGTGATTATATAATCACATTTGTATTTTTCAAAGACTTTTTCGAGTAATACTTGATTTTATTTACGTTGTTTGCAGGTGTAGGGCTTCTCAAGAGTAATTGTCAAGAATGTCACAAGCAATAAACGATAGAAAACCTTTCTACTCGTCTTCCACAACACTAATGTCATCTGCGCGATCAAAACATTCCGGTTTAATCTCCATGAATAAACCTTTCCGAGCCATATTTCCGATAACTCCGAATTCCCGGAGAAAGGAGTACGATTCAAACATGCCTCCGCCTCGAATCCCGACAAAGACTCCGCCTTCCACGCGTAGACCAATCACAGGCCAGATCTCGCCCTACGTCACCAAGCGTCGCACGTCACGAATGACGTCAGAGGAACTGAACAGCGCTCTGCTTACTACTATCACCATGGGTGGCATAGATGATGACGTCAGACGTCTGCTTGCAGCAGGGGCAAGCAGTAACGCCACTGACGAGCGGGGGAGGTCCGCGCTACTGGTGGTGCTCATGGACAGAAAGGGTGATCCAAAGATAACGAAGCTCTTGCTGGATCATGGAGCCTTGCCGGAAATCGTTTGTCCCCAGAGTTCCCAGAATGCCTTCCACATTGTCGCCAAGAGAGGCTATCAGGTAGGTATCAGGTTACGAACTTATGATTACAAAAGTAGTACGATCAGTGATGGGGCAATCAGAGTGAGTAGGGGGGGGGGCGGGGGGTGACTTAATCATAGACTTCAAAATGCGGTCAAATGTGGTCAAATGTCTGATGTAAAATCGTTTATATAGAGATGGAGATTTTGTTATAATGTACAAAATGCAGTTGCAAAGATCATTACATTTTTTTGAGGTTTCCAGTCATCTCCCGAGGACAGGGTGGGCAAGTTTCTGAAGCATGAGCTTCACTTCAAGCCACCCCTAGCTTCTGTCTCCTTCTTCCTGGAGACCAGTGCCGGTGGAGGAGAACTAGTCCCGCCCTCCTGCCCTTTGCACGTCTGCTGCTGGGACCCGAGCTTGGCACCATGCACCTGTGCCTGTTGCTTTCTTGTTGGTGAAAGCCATGGCCTGGATGTGATCAGCTTTAACGTTGACTTTGTATTGCTTGAAAACTGCTGAAGCAACGTCTTGAGCTATTTCTTCTGTGTCAATTTCTGTCTTGAGAAGTCTGCTGAGAATCTTGACAAGTATTCCAGCAATGCAGCTTGCCAGTCGTGCGCAATCGATGGTGTCACTAGGCTGTCTTGATTCACTGGCGTGGCGTGATTGATGAGCTTAGCCTCTGTGGTTTTGACCGCTTCCGTATACAGAGGACATCTGTAATCTGAAGAGGTGTGGTTACCTCCACAGTTGGCACACTTGATGCTAGTCTCCTTGCACTCCTTGGAACTGTGTAGATTCCCGCATTTTCGGCATTTTTCATGTCCCTTGCACGCAGCTGCTGTGTGAAAAAAAACCTGGCATTTGAAACACTGTAGCACTGTAGTAGGACCTCTGTAGTCCTCAACTTTGTAGTGTTGATGACCAATATTGATTCCACTCTGGAGGAGTCTGACTTTGTCGTCACTGGAGTTGCAGGTGACTTTCACTTTCCACGTTGGTGAGCCTCCCACGGAGGCTGACACAATTCTGCTGCACGGCATGGAAATTTCCTCCTCAATCTCTTTAGCGTTGATTATGGGATGGACACCACGGATGATCACATAGTTGTTTTTCTGAGTTGAGCTGTCTTTAGTAAGTCGCAGTGAGACTCCATCACTCAATTCAAGACGCAGCAGCTTGTTTTTGTCTTCCTCAGAGTTAGGAAAGATTAGTGTGAATCCACGTTGAGTAGTCATAGTTTTGTGGATGAGATTCTCGCCACCCTTGAGTATTTTCTTGATCGCTACTGGGTTGTTAGCAGTTGACTTGTCAACCCCTTCAAGAACAAGAGGCTTGATTTCACCTTTCCTGATATTAGTCATAGCTGGCCTGGGGTTGAACGATGGGCCTGCAATGGCACCGCCTCTATCCATGACACTGTCAGCAGCAGCGTTAGTGCTGTTCTCATTTCTCTTGGTTCGTTTTTTGTTTTTGTCGTTGATGACAGGCTGGAATGCAGCCTCTTGATCAGCTCCTCCATCTGATGCCGAGGATTCTGTTGTCTCGTGAGCTCTTTTCGTTCCTGTGTTTTTTATCCCCACATTCTCATCGACTTCATCCTCTGTTTCATCAGCGCCAGACATTTCAGATTCAGAATACTCGATCAGTTCTTTGGCTTTGATTGGTGGGAGGGCTTCGTTTGGAGGACATTTGATAACTTTGTTAGTTATCGGATCTCGTTTGTAGATGGACTTGTCCGCCAAACTAGGTTCACATGGTTTGTTCACACTCTTGCTCTTTACTGATTCTGTCGAGAAATTCATGAGTTTCATGATGAAGTCCTCAGCCTCATCTCCACTGTTCATGATGTCCATCAGTGCACCCTTGACGTCCACAAAGTTGTTGGAGGCACTCATTCTTACAATTCTCCACCCACAACTGCTGTCTGTATAATCCACATTCCCCAGAGAGGCCAGACAACAGCTGTGGTGGAGATTATCTCTCAGGTACTCACAGCAGTACTAGACGTATGCTCTTGAATGTGACTAAACCGTTTCGGTCCCTCGGCCCTATGGTGGGGGCATGGGGGGCGATCCTCGGCTTCGTCGGCTTCTCTCTCTTCAGTTCGAAGTCGTGTCGTAGCTCAGGCAACTTCCACAGCTATCAAAGTCCTATGATCAAAGATTTACTTCTCGAGTTTCTTCACGTTTATATGAGAATTGAATAGATGTTTAAAAGGTATGAAGACTGTATGATTGAATGGATGAATGTCAGGGTAAGATATTTCGATATATTATTGAGGTAATGCAGATTAATGTAGAGATTAATCTACCAGTTCAATCATAGTGCTCAGTAAAAGTGCTCAGTCATAGTGCTCAGCCATAGTGCTCAGTCATGTTGCTCGGTCATAGTGCTCAATAATTGTGCTCAATCATCATGTTCAACTCCTGTTACAAAGTACAACTTCCAGCACGTAAGTGATTAAAGTCTAGGTTGTGAAGCCGAGTTAAGAGTGTGATTATCGTGTTTCAAATGTTCTCATATAAAATTCTGAAAAAATTTAGCGCTGAACCCTCCACACATGTCCTGCAATCTCTCTTCACTTGGATCTGCTACTGTTGGTTTACCTGGAACTACGTAGCCAAGACAATCAATTCTCATCCTGCAAAGTAATTGATTCCCCGATGTTCAACCGTTTAGTGTTGATATTTTCTATATTTGTGTTTTATCGACCACATACTGCAGGTAGCACAACACACAGGTCGCTTTCTTGTTCCTTTCTTTTGCAATAATTGAGTTGCATTGATAACTCAAATGTCATATCGAATGTGATTGATTTCATTGACACAGCCCAAGCGAACTTGTATTTACATAATTGCAAGTAGAAATGAACTACTTAGACTATCGTGCTACAATATAGTAATTCTCAGGACGGTATCTAGGATTTCATTTGGGTGGTTCTTTGACGTTGACCATTTTTGACGACTTCTTTCAAAATTTTGATTTGGAGAGGGGGTTGAGCTTCCACAGTTTTTGACGACCTTTTGTTCAAAAATTTTTTTTTCATAAGACATCATAAATTGTAATAAAATATAATTTACGGGAGAGAGTTGGACTGAACCCACCCCGCCCCGTAAATGTGGCCGTGGTAAAACTAGAGGACTTGAAGTAGTAAGCTACTTACCCCCCCCCCCGCCCCGTAAATACGACTGTGGTAAAACTAGAGGACTTGAAGTGGTACTTGTAGCTGATCGCTGCAGTGTTCAAACCACCGCAAGACTAGTTGAACACAGGACCGTAACGAGGATTTCATTTGGGGGAGGTTGAAATTTTTTGACGACCTTTTTCACAATTTTCATTTGGGGGGGGTGTTACATCACCAAAAAAATTAATGACCTATTTTCAAAATTTCTTCACAGAACATCATAAATATGAAGGAAAAATTGTTGGGGGGCGGGGGGTTGAACCCGAAATGAATGCACATGGCTACGGCCCTGATTGCACCGTTATGTGCGTAGTGCGCCATCGTAGCCACCGTTCACTTTAATTTGACAGACCTACGAGTTTTGTGTTTGTTTTTCTTTGTACGATTGTCTTCTAATTGGTTCGAAGTTCAAATCAAACAATGTCCGCAACCTCTACTAGCCTATAATGTTCAGTTTTGGTTTAATGTTGTGTGCAGTTAGGATTAATTAGCAATAGCGTGACAGCGTCTACAAAACGTGGAGGGAAAGTAACCACACACAGAAAACCCATGACCAAAAAAGCAGCATACCAAATCAAGTGTCGCTACTAGTATTGATAGACCGGTATTGATATGACATGCTAACTTCTGTGACAATAAAATATCGAAGTGCAATGCAATTTAGATGTATTTTCATATCGAATAAATGCATGATGAGAGCGTAGTATTCTATTCTCTTATAGACTGTTTGTTTTATTATACAGTATCTTGTATATTTCTATTGTTGTCTTCACGTATCTCGAGACTAATACACTCGAGGTTTGTAAGTTAGAAATCAGAGATTGCCTTGACATCACAGATGTACGGTAGTGGAGAACGAATTGGTAGCACAAGTCAGCATGGGTGCAATGATCCCTAATTGTCTTGGGATATTTCATAGTATACTACTAATTGGCTTGTGATCTTAGCTCCAGATCAAAACTTACCACGCTCGGTATTATTTGAGGTAAAAAACGCACTTGGTTCGGATAGGATTACAACAAAAAATGAAATTCTTCTCGTCAGAAAAATGTTTGGGAAATGAGCCTCACACCCCCCCCCCCCCAAAAAAAGAATGAGCTCCCCGAATCCAGACACTAAAATGTTTGAATTTAGCCCCATCCCCAAAATATTGATAGCAAAACTCCTCCCATGCAACTTCTCTAGCATTTCTCAGGAGCTCCGGACACCTTTTATTCTACGAGTCTTTCATGTTAAATATCCATTTATTATATACTGATCTGTATTAAACTTCGGTGTCTCTATGACATGCAGGTCTGCCTAAGTTACCTCCTGTATGTCTCTCTGCATGACCCTCAGGTTTGCCTAAGTTACCTACTGTGTCTGTCTGCGTGACCCTCAGGTTTGCCTAAGTTACCTACTGTGTCTGTCTGTATGACCCTCAGGTTTGTCTAGGCTACCTGCTGGCTGCCGTCAAGTCTCGCAAGCATTGCCTGGATGCAGTGGATGTCACCGGTCGCACCGCCCTCATGCACGCTTGTCGACATGGACACGAGTCCGTCGTCAGACAACTTCTCCAACACGGAGCTGATCCCACCCGGGACAGGACAGACGGGAGGACTGCTCTACACGATGCCATAGAGGGGAACAGTGTCACGTGCGTCGCCGCGCTCCTGGAGTGGGGCGAGGGACTGCAGGTGGAGAGATTGGCAACGTCTGGAAGTGTGAGGAAGCTGTCACCTGTGATCCTGGCAGCTAAAGTCAACCAGGTATTTGTCTACTATCCGTCAGAAGTTTGTGTGTACAGGAACGTAGCCAGGATTTCATTTGGATCGGGAGTTGACTTCCGAACATTGTTAACGACCTTTTTCAACATTTTCATTTATTGTTTGAGGTTCAAAAAGACGTTTTTGCCAAGAAAATGTCCCAAAACATACATTTTAAGAACAGTTTTAACTGTTCTGAAACTTAAACAATTATAATTTGTATGCTTGGACACTGGATCATGTAAATCATGCTGTTACTTTTATTTTGCAGTTTTGTTTTGCAATATATCAAAAAATCCTGTTGTTGTTTGTTGCAGCTGGAAATGCTTGACGTGCTCCTCTCCTACATGCCGAGCTGCGCCAATGATGAAGATCCTGAGAGCGGTCGGTCAGCCCTTCACTGGGCGGCAGCCAATGGGAACACGCCAGCTGTGAGCCACCTGCTGAAGGCCGGGTCACGTGTCAACACACGTGACTCACACTGGGCCACGCCTTTCAGCCTCGCGCTCGCGGGAAATCACCGTGACGTCATCAGGCTATTAATAGACGCCGGATGTGACGTCACAGGCACGGACAGGCAGTTCAACACGGCGATGCACATCACGTCACGTGACGGGCTGGATGACGTCATACCACTGCTAGCCAGCGCCTCGCTGGATGTGAACGTGAAAGGGGAAGGGGGTTTGACGCCCCTGATGCTGGGGGCGTGGGGCGGTCACGTGGGGGTGGTTAGATGTTTGCTTAAACTACGCGCCAATGTTGATCTGGTGGATAGAAACCATGCGTCCGCCATTACTTACGCGGTCTTAGCAGCAGCTGTCAATAAAAACAATTCGCTTGTTAACTATCGGACGATAGTGAAACTATTAATACAGAACAACTGTGATCTTGATAACAGCGCAAGTCTAGTCGGACTCTGCAATGCACACGGGTTAGAGCATCCGTCCAAGATATTCAACTTTGGTCGCGCTAATCAAGACCGGATGCACACTGTCCTCGAACTGGCCTACTTCGCAGGACTCGGCGATGTCTTTGCGATGTTGCTGAAGGCAGGGGCGGACACGAATCTCTTCCAGGTGGAGCAGGACGAGAGCCTGCATGTGGATGCGGAGCATTCCGTAGAAGTGGCGTGGAAGAACCGAGCGACAACTCAGTCGATGCTGAGATATCTCCGTATTCACAGGAGGAGCGTTCTGCCACTCTCTGTTCTCTGTCGCAGGCCGGCCCTGGCTTCAATTCTATCTGCTCGATCAGAGAATCGTACGAACTTTCCCGTCACTTCAAGTGTGACAAAACATCTAGAGTGGGACGACCTCGATCATGCCGAACAGTTTTACATCGCAAAGCTGTCGGACAGTTTAACCGAGTCGAATAAGTTTGCAAGCATGCTTAGGATTAACACCAGACCGATGTCTGGAAGAAGTAGAACGAGTTCCACAAGCTCAGGTTCCTCACTGGTTCCCAGTCGGACTCCCGTGACTCCTAGGTCACCTCGCTTTGAAACCATGGCCGGAATGACCTCGCCCAGACCCTCAACATCACATGGGCATAAGAAATCACCAGATTTTAAATCACCGAATTCCAATTCGAAATTGTTGCCTTGTAATAAAGAGATGAATGTAAATAGAATGCCTGGAGGATTGGAACAAGTGGAAAATATACCGCCTCTGTGGTTGAACAGACATCAGCTGAGCCCAGAAGCTCCACTGACAACTCTTCCACACTTCTACGCGGCAAGCATCAAGGAGGAGTGGGCGGACAGCAGCTTTGGAAGTTCGGAAAGTCTCAATGTGCTGCGCGGCCTCGATGTGGTGGAAGCGAACAGGTCGAGCAAAATGTGTCGCACGCCAAGTCGTATTCCCGTCTTCAGTCGATCAATTACGAACTATCAGACAATGCCAAGATACAAGTACAAGTAGCACATGTACCGGGGAAGGCCTCTAACATTAGACTCGCAGACATATTAGACACATCGACTCGTCGGAAGCTTCTAACATCCCGTCACGATGCGACCGCATCGACAGAAATGTGGACAGCTAAAAGTGACTGCTTCATTTTGGAAAAATCCAGCACAGTCAAATAAGTTTTTCCATTAAAAACAATTGTTAGGTGACTGAATTCTCAACATACATTTGTCGATAGGATTCATATTGCTTGCCAGTAAGTGGATTAAATGCTGGAAGGGAATTTTGTGCTCTAATTCAAATATTTCTGATACGCTTTGGGAGCACGGTGGCGCTCTCTTCCTCTCAAAACTAGACAACCGAGATTCTACAGGAATCATAAGAGCCACAAGGCAGCAATTCTGTTTCCATGACAACGAGACTGTTGAAATGTTGTTTCCATGACAACGAGACTGTTGCAATGCTGTTTCCATTATAACAAGACAGTTGCAATGCTGTTTCCATGACAACAAGACTGTTGCAATGCTGTTTCCATGACAACAAGACTGTTGCAATGCTGTTTCCATGACAACAAGACTGGTGCAATGCTGTTTCCATGACAAAGAGACTGTTGCAATGCTGCTTCCAAGTCATCAAGACTGCTGCAATGCTGTTTCCATGACTACAAAATTGCAACTACGGATTACACAAATGTTTTACATAGCTGTAATTTTTTTTTTGCACTGTTATTTTATATTTTCATAGTATCTGCTTAACTGCTTGCTTTGCTAATATACATTTAATTTGTTGTACTTTTTTAGAGAATATCAGGATGCAAAGTTAATCTGAAAATGTTACTATTCTTTATAAATAGTCGCAATGCCCAGATTTAACACCAGATTGCGAGCACTTTCTGGTGCCGCAGTAATACGTACGACTCGGACTACAAGGTTCCCGGTGCAAATATTGGCATGCACATTGTACAAAGCAAAATACTCAGCACTTCAAGTTTGTGCGTCGCCTAGCAATTTACGCTTCTAACAGCGAATTTGGAAATTTCCAAACGGAATGTACCTACATGTGTATGCAGCCTCGGGTGGGCCATTAATATCCATTACCTGTGCTGCAAGGCAATTGGATATCACCTGTACTCAGGTCCATAAGAGGATTTCGTTTTGGAGGAAATTTAGCCATTTAAATTAAATTTCCAACGAAGTCTTTATTAAAATTATCTTTTTTACGAGGGGGAGAAGCTAATTTTCTTATTTTTATAAAGAATTTATTCAATACCAAAAACAAAACCAATTTCATTAAATACGGCCCTGCCTGTACTTATCTGGCATCTCCAAAGACCAGGGCCAGCAATGTTACATTATACAATCAAACAAACTTTCATATGCACAACTCGACTGCACACAAGACCAGCAAGCTTAAAGTGCAAAGTTCTTATCAAACAACAAAAAAACGCTTTCAAAAATCATTGAGAAAGTTTATAAAGAAAAAATTGTTTACAACAAATACTAATAGGTTGAAGGTAATTAAAATCTGCAAGTGAATGTAACTGTGCAAAGTGCACAAAACAAATAAATCTTTACACAATGTATTGTATCTCACACCAAACCACAGCTGTTATGAGAGTTAACTAAGTAAAAGACTTCACGGTTACATGCTTTATCTGTCGCCTACATCAGTTGTTGCTATAAGAAGACAGAATTATAATCATGCACAAATTATTCATTCCAGTTATTTCACAGTTCTTAACTCTGAATATCACTTCACCTGTTACATAGATAAAGATAAACAAACATTGCAACAAAGAGTGAAAACAAAGGAGCAAATTATATATTTCACACAAAACCAAACTGTTGTTAACGAGACAACGTGCAGCAGTCAAAACTTTTCATAGAATTTTCGCATAAAAAAGTGAGTAGCACGCAAGACTTAAATATGAGATGTTTTCACTCGACTGTCATGACTGTCCTTTCACTCTCGTTATCAACTCGCACTGTCCTTAGCTATCAACACCACACCAGCATAACCACGCAGATATAAACCAGCGCTGTTCACCGCTTTCCGGTCTTGAACCACTTAGGAACGGAACCCGAACCTCCGCCCGCTGCCGAGGCAGATCTGTTGTTGGCATTCACGTTGGCGGCAGGTTGACGGGCGGGCTGGTTAGAGGGACCACCCAGAGAGCTGTGCGACCTGTCGGTGCCACCGGCTGAGGGAGACTGAGGCATGCTACAACAACCAGTCAATGTAAAGTGCACGTTAAAAACGTCAAACAGTGAAAATATAGACTGAATGAATGATTAGTCACTTTTATAATAGGTTCAGCAGTTTATCAATGTATAAATAGTTTATCAATGTATAATAATTTACGGGAAGGACCTTTGGCCGCCCACCCATACTCACCGGCCTTGTGCATGGTTGGTGGTTAAGTCAAGCGTAGTAAT
>JAQFYQ010002135.1:0-12105 GCA_034694885.1 Buchholzia appendiculata
CTCTTCTCCGATTGGTCAAAATTGCTAAACACCCAGCCAGTTTTCGATTCTCGTTCTCTGATTGGTCAATTCTGGCTGGTTTTCGAGGCCCAAAAAATGATATCAGTGTCTCCATTTTACATACTACTACCCTCTCTACAAATATATACGAAATCCACTGATGCAGAGTATTCTGACTAATATAATGTGTACTAACAAGCATAATAATTGAATCATTCGAACATTTCCTTCCACAGCCTGCAGTTCAATTGACGGTGTGTCATAAACTGGTGTGAACAGTGAACATTACTGAACATTGACTTTCATCACAAACTGCAGCTAATAGTGATTAATTCTGAAGATGGCACCAGTCAATGTACACCGGATTGGAAGGGGAAAGTAGAATAGCTTGTAAAATAACTAAAAGTTAAAACTAATGAGGAAGGAAGTCAATAGTTGAAACTTGGACATTATTTTATATACGTGTCACTAGTTTCTAAAGGATCTTTGGACACGTGTGTCTGGTTGCTATGCTTGCGATTTTATATTTTGTTTTTTATCTGAATTAAGGTGCAGCTAAAGTTATCCTAACTTTTGAACAGAAGTCGACTGTTTGCTGCAACATTTTATTTGCTACATCATGCAAAAAATGTTTAGGACTAAATGAGATGCGAAATAAATTTTTTCTTGAACATCAAAAAGTTATAAGTATGCAGAAGTAATGATAATTGTTTAATTTGTAAGGCTGTCAAATTATTTTCAGCGAAATCATGAACTCACATTTTATACGATAAATAATACAGGACATTTTTACAAATAAATACGATGCAAAATAGAATATGTTTTGAACAAAATTAAATTGAAATTTATATATCATTCAAAAGTAATGATTATTTGATTTTTTAAAGCCTGCCCATTTTTCAGCGAAATCCTAAACTCAATTGCTTTTATTTCAGCACAGATTATTAAACTCAATTTATATGAAATTGGTTTCACTTAAAAAAGAACAATTTGTATGACAATTTAAGTAAAAAGATGTTATGGCTAAGTTTTGAAACAGCATTTAAAAATTTAAGAATTGAGAGATGCAAAATTGTGTGTTATAGATATTGTGCTATTAATTATTTTAGGCCATAGATACCGTTGTCAATATTTTGACATGCGTGAAATTTGTTTTGTTTATTTATTAAAAATGGAAATATTTTTTCTGTAAATTATTGTTTTTTATTGTTTTTGTTTTTGAATTGAACAAAGCAACGTAACAGATTTACTGCCGGTCTGCTTGCTTCCGTTTCTTCTTATTTCGCTTTGAATACTCGGTAATATGCATTGCTTAATTGAGATGAAGTTATATTAAACTATGCGGCTTGTTTATATATCAGAGTAATTAATTAGAAATGTTTACATTCTATTTATTAGTGTTCATTCATTAAGGTTTGTCTAAGATATTGTTGACATAACTTGGAGGCATTTTCTCTCCGTGCTTTAAACCCGTTTTGTTTAAGCGTATTTTGTTGCATTGTGATTGTATGCGAATAAACACAAGATCTACCATATGTAGTTGTATAATGCTGATACATTGGTGACTAGATCAGGAGAACTAGAAGAATACCGGGTTTCCTTTACTTTAGTACACTAATGGGGAAAAACAACAGGTGCAACTCTTCTTCTTGTTCTGGTACGTGTTTAAAAAAAATCAAGAAAAAAAGTTTGAAATTTTGAAATTTAAGGATGGCAAAATTTTATATATAAGTCCTACCCTAACCCCAACCAAAACCCAAATTATGACCCTAACCCCAACCCTAACCCTACCTTAACCCTAGCAGTTTCCCATGCAGTGTACTAAAGTAAAGGGGAACCAGAATACAATTCAACCTAACGGTGACAGAAGTAGAAGATAACCAGTCTATGAGAATTCCCGCATACTGTAACATTAACCCTTGAAAGACGCAGCACATTTATCTTTAGTAATATAATTTGCAATTGCCCGTGATCTGTTTCAATCACTTTTGATGAATTTAGAGATAATTTACCCTGCGTCCGACACCCTAATTATAATATGACAGCAACATGGCAGCATTAAAGAAAATGATGGTAAGAAGAAATTCATATTTATCGATGAATAGGCGGGAGGTTTAATTAGCGAATATGAACCAATCAGTTTCAGCGGTCTAACACATTGGCCAATCAGCTGCCGTGAAACAATGAAATTTCATTGAAGGATGCGTTTTAAATAATGGATTCATGTTTACTGGCTTGGCAGGAGAATCTCCTGCCAAGTCGATGGAAAGAGTGACTTCGAACAACGAACCTTTCAGCTTACGTGGTCTATCAAATTTGACGAATAACTTGACGCGATACATTGAAATATTGTGAAAATGATCATATTCTCTAGTTGATGTTTATTTTCTTAGTTGTTTTGTAAACATGAATCTATATTTGGTAATGACGAACAATGATATTACGTTTTATTTTATAGTACCGTAATAATACTTTTGTATGCGATTTCTGCCGTGTAAGTAACCAGCAGTGTGACATGCATGCAGGTGACTGTGATTTTTGTCATAGATGTAAGTGACTTGATGCTTGGCATGTGTGTAAGTGACCTAAACTTTTTTGTGTGCGTACAAGTAACTGTCACAATTGACACGTTATAGGCCTATTAGAAGTGACTACCAGTGTTTGTCATGTATGTAAGTGACTGTCATTTTGGGTTGGTAACAGTCAGTCTGTATTACTTGCAGGTGACAGTCATGTTGCGGTTAACATCAGTCGTTGGTGTAGTCATATTCTCAATCATTCTCGACAGTATTACATGTCCTCCCGTCTCGGAGAAGCCTCCGCCACCGAAGGAAGGCGAAGGCGAGAAAGCAGACGATGAATCTGTGAGTATCTATATTCTATTCCTGTTCCTGACATGTGTTGATAGTGTTTTCTAGTTAATTGAAATTGAAATTTTAGTACTTAGTAATTTTTGTAAATAATATTCAAAATAATGCGTTGATGATGTCTTTAAATAGGCCTATATGAATATAAACCAGGAAACATCTCATTGCTTGTATTGTGATGGATTAACCCGGTGAGTCCATGTCTGATCTCTCTGGTCGTCTAAAGCATATGCATTTTAAGAATGCAGAGGTATATTCCAGTACAATATTATGATTCATTTACTTGCTGATATACAATAGTTGTCTTTAGATTTAATCGTTAATTCTTGTACCTATCTTGTTGATGAGGATAAATTGTGTGTATGATTGTACAATGTAACTGCCATGTTATGGATACTTTGTCTGATCTCCAATTCTTCTCGACGATGGCTTGAATTTCATGTTTAGATGGATGGATTGAGATGTGATTTCTGGTCTAAAGTTTATCAAGCCTGGTCTATGATCCTTGCAAGGTCCTTGGGTCTTACTAGGTCCTTAGATCTTGCTTGACCTTTAGACTTTGCTTAGAGCTTAGACCTTGCTTTGTTAAATAGACCCTGCTTTAGCCATGAACCTTATCTTAGACAGACCTTGCTATATTCATAGTGATAGTGTCAAATTAATTTTAGAGCTAACAGTTGCTACTGCTACTGAATTTCAGGCGATCAATAATTTAGAGTACGACCGGTACTTGCGGGAAGTCGTCAGTGTTTTAGAATCTGACGAATCGTTTAAAAAGAAACTAGAAGAATCAAATATATCTGATATTAAGGTAAACGCTAGCAGTGCTAGGCCGTGGTGCTGATACTTGTTTGACATGATTGATAGTAGCTTATTTGCTTGCTTTAAATGTCGTTATCCTCGGGTATTGATTGTCTGGTATTAACTAATCAATAATCAATCGGATTATTATGATTAGTTGTTTTAGATTCTGTTGTTATTCAGTATGTGCATGCTGAGAATGCATGCACTTGATTGTGATATTGTTTCTAAAGTTATTCTGATCGCACGTTTGATGTTGTGTGTGCGTGGTTGAGATAATTTTTACCGGCCTGACAGTATTGTACTTAGAACTACAAATTTTCTTCCGGCTGGCTGAAACGAAGGCAGTAGAAATGTGATGATGTGGTGTTTCACCAAGGATGTTCTCCCATGCAGACTCTTGCAGAGGCTCATCGAGTGTCCCACTCAGTGCCACTCTCCCATGCAGACTTGCAGAGGCTCGTCAAGTGTCCCACTCAGTGCCACTCTCACTTTCACTCAGTATCACTGTGTCACTGTCACACTTCCTGTCACTCTGTATCACTCTCACTGTTGCGCTAGGCTATTATCACTGTGTCACTCTCACTGTGTCACTCTCACTGTCACTCTCACTGTCACTCTCACTGTGTCACTCTCACTGTGTCACTTTCACTGTGTCACTGTCACTTAGTATCATAATGTCACTTACTCACTACCCAGTCAGTTTTCTTCCAATTCTCTTATATAGCTAAGGATGATTTATTGGAGGATCTAGTTGACAACGAAAGCAGATTAGTTCCAGTTGACCCTGCTGTTTGCCAATTTGTACTGATTCATTTTAACACACAATTAGATTCAAGCTATGTACCTTAGATATGTTGCAAGTGCTACATGGTAACAATTCCAAAAACGTTGCTATAAAATATATTTTATGGAAAATTTTTATACTTTCAAAATCCCTGTAGTACGTAATGATGTAATCACTACATTGTACACTTGTGGCACTTGGTCGAAGCAGGAAAATACATTGAATGTGTTTCTTTAATTGCATCCCTGACTGGGTTTAAAACGCCTGTGTACAATTTCTCAATATTTGTGGCGAATACTTAGTTGGATTTCGGCAGACTAAATCTATATTAATTAACGTACCCAAATTTATTGCATATTTTGTACCAAATCATTTGTGATTTTTTTGATGGACACTTCAAAATAAAAGAATGAAAAATGTTGCAAAATGAAAAAATTCATATTTAAATATGAAGTATTTAAAAGCGTTTTACTTTGAAATACAATTTAAAGATTTAATTATTATTTTGATGATTTTTTAAACATTTTTAGTTAAGTTGTTCGCCTTGTTGCTGATTTTTAACATCCACAGGTTTTTTATTTGCTTTTGTTGATGTTGTTTAAAAGTAAATGATTTTTTTTTTTTTGTTGTTGGCTAATGTGTTTTGTGGTTAGTGTATGTTGTATTTAATATCATATTTGTGAACACATGTAGTTAATGTTCTGTCATAGTTAAAGGCTTATTTCTGTTGTATTTAGTGGCTGGTTTGTATTACATCTTGTAGTGTTAAGTTGATTATGGTGCATGGGCTGCTATATATATCGCTGTTGTTTTTCCACTTATGCTTTGTTGCATGCTACTCTAATTATGTTCTGTTGGTTATTGTTCTCACTGTCTCATGCTTCTTTAGGTTGAGTTTTTGTCTTATCAGAAGTACCTACGAGAAGTGTTTTCAGTTCTGATGGTAGATGCCGAGTTTGCTAAGAAATTGGTCGATGCGGGCACTGCGCTTAATGAAAAGGTCTTTATAATCTTTAAATTCTAACTTTATTAGCTCTTCAATTTATGATGAGTTTTTCTTTGTTAAAATGGTTTGAGTTTGTGGTGTTTCAAAATATAGATAGTTGATCAGTTTTTAAAGCAAGAGTAGTAGATTAAACTGTAGAGAATGAGTAGATGGGATGAATTAAGATCTGTGTATACACTACTAATGGTTTTCCATACAAACACTGATTAGAATATCTATGCACTTCAATACATTAAACTGGAAGACAGTATTTTAAAGATATTTGTCTACTTCAAATACAGCAGATTTCTGTGACCTGGTTTTGTTGCATCACACACGTCAGCTTATTGTTTTACATGAGATTGAAGACCTCAGTGAATAATCACAATTTCTTTCTCAATTATTTATGGATGTTTTCTCTGTTTTAGTAACCTGTTTTTTTCTTTCGTAACCTGTCTTTCTAGCAATGGATTTCTTGTTGACAAATTTTTTTCAAGCAAACTGATCTTAAATGTTTAGTTGTTCAACTTCGGTCTGGGAAGTGATAAAATATCATAAAAATATTATATACACATCAAGCATCTTAATGATTGTCATGTTTTTATTGCCTTTACGATATAATTAGTAATGCAAAAATTATAGACTGTATCCTGTGTTAATTCCATAAGCTTTTCGTATTAATGATGAACAGATTAATCTTTGATAGATGATGAAAGTTACCTGTAAACATTGAATATGATTGCTGTATGAAGTGGACCTATGTAATAAACACACTTAGCATGAAATGATTTAATCAAGATGGTTAGAAGCCAGAAAACCCTTTGCATGACCAATTTTGAAGCGACTTGCTTTGATGACACATATTGGTGTGTTGTGTTGTTGATGTTAGCAATAGTTTCTACCCTTGTTCTATTATTGTTTAGACATCGGTAGTAGAGGCAAACCTTGAACAGTACTAATAAAGCTCTCATTTTTCTTACTAACCGTAGAACAAGTAGTTTACTTTGGGTATATTATTTAAATAACCTGCACTTGATGCAGCGTCGTTGCAAAAGTAGAATTTCTTGTGGTACTGTAATATTACCGTATCAACTCTTATCTTGAGATCGAATAAGATTGTGCTAGTAAGTTAGTAACCATTAAGGGGGTCATCCATCTATTACATCAGTGAAGTTGCATCAGAGGGAGGTGACCAAGTGTGGTAAGGGAGCTCGGTCAAACAGGTCGTCATGCTTGTGAAAGTTTTTACTGACCCTTTTATCCCGGATTAACACTAAAAAGGTGATTTTTTAGTTTTGGACGCTCCAAACAACGGTTCCTTAAATAGAATGCAAAATTGACAATATTACTCAAAATGTGTGACATGTATGGCAAAATATGCATCGCATGGACGTCGAGCGAGAACATTTTCCATAACACTTGACAGGGCTTGCTTGAGCGTGATGCAGCTGGATAGGGAAGTCAAATTTGTGCGTAATACGTGACATATATTTAATGTATGATCTGGAGGTTTGAAGCAGATTGCTAAAGTTATAGTGAAGAAAGAGTTTGTTAAAAGTTGGGAGCTTTTTGCTGTTTGCTGGTGGGCCAGCAATGTGGAAACATTTTGTCAGCTTATAAACAGAAAGAACTTCTGTTGGGGAGGAGCTTAAGCTTTCTGCTTATCACACTGGTACTAAACAATTTAGCATTTTGTCTGTATCTAAAAATCTGTAATAATTTTAATGGATGAGGTTGGAAATGATTTGTGCATGATAATTAAGTTGCATGGTTGATGTTAAGCTTGGTTGCATGTACTGGTTTGCTTCCTTTGAGTGTTTCATGATATCATGGTTAGTTTTCATTTTAGTTTATTAAATAACCTAGCGCTTTCTTTCTTAATGCTGCCAGTAGTCGGGAAGCAGTTGGTGTTTGAATACTTTGCTAACGAGTCATCGATAGCTTCTGTTTACTCTAATTGTACTCTGATTCTATTTATTCTTGTCTAGTTTTGAAATCTATTGCAGTGATGTTTTAATTTTTTTCAAAGATTAGTATTATTATCATCATCATCATTATTATATTTGGTCATCATCATTAGCATCATCATCATCATCATCATTAGCACTGTTACGATTATTCTCATAGATAATTTCAAGGTATTTCTTTATGACCAATGTTATCATTGTCAGCATTATATACTTCCCCTCATCATGATTATCATTATTGTAGCCATTGTCGTGCTTCATAATTTTATTATCAATTACGACTAAGCATCACAGGACCATATCTGTCCTTCCCCTCGAACTTTCTTCACACCGACCCTAATCTACCACGCTTACAACAAGGTTGCGACCCTAACCAGATTGGTCCAACTATCGAAAAGTTTAACTTAACTCTTATTCAACTTTTACTTAAAGCTTAAAGGCAGTGTCCTAGGTATCTAAGTTTAAGATGAGGTTTAGAATATTAGATGAACTGTATCATATTCATGGTTGTCACACAGTGGAAAGACAAGCGAATGGAAACTGTTGACATCAATGTTGTATTTATTGATCTATATAAGAATAGGGATTTTTGTTAAATTTTCTCTCTTGAAAATCAAGTCCTATTTGACTTTGTTAGAAATGAGGCCTTGAGGTGCCATGTTGCGCTAGGTGTATTCAGTGTACTGTAATCGATTGATATGCTGGAAATTGTAACGTCACATTCAATAAAAATGTACTGCTTGAAAACATCACATGTGCAATTACATACATAGTTTTATTGAATCTAATATTGGGATATCATCTGCATGAGCTTACATATCGTGTTGCACCAGTGCATCTGCTGTTATTGCAGACCGTCACCCACATCGTGTTCATTTGGGTTCAAAGTGTGCGAATATTTGATGGGTCAAAGAGTCTCTACTCTCTAGACATTTTCAATTTTACATTTGGTGATAATTGTGTATTAAAGTATAAAATATAAAAAACATATTCCATATAGTCTTTTGTGGCTGTCCACTGCACAGCAACATAAGACTATATAGAATATGTCTTTGGAATGTCCTGTAATATTAATTTATTAAAATTAGTTGTTGTTATTTTATGCTTGTGATATTTTTTGGATAAACTATTACTTCATATAGGCAGGCTTATGTATGAAAAGGTAAGTTGTTTATTACTTTCTTGTGTAGTGAATAGAAAGCCAAAGAGCTGGATTGACCCCCCCCCCCATTAGTTAATTGCGAACAGATGGCAGTATATCTATGTCCAAAGAACCAGATTGGTTCCCCATTAATTAATTATGAACAGATGGCGGTATATCTATATCCAACGACCGGATTGGTCCCCAATTAATTAAAGACCAATAGGTAGCGGACTGGCTGGTCGTAGCCTATATCTATAAGTTTTCTCACCTGTGTCTTATAGAAAGAGATGCTGCTGATGATGAGGATAGTGCTCTGTCCGAAGACAGGTCCTGGCGATGGTTATTTGTCTTACGTATTACTACGCCTGACTTAACCACCGATCCACTAGGCCAGATGAGTACGGGTGGGCGGCCAAAGGGATGCAGTCTAAAGCTCCAGGACAATAAAAGCTAGATGGTTGTGGTTGTTTCATCTTAGAGGAATGATATAGTTGTGCTATGATATTAGGCTTCCTTGAGTAGATAAGATCGACAGCAGATCTTCTAGCCTATTGTCTCTCTTTAGCTAACAAAGTAATCACTTGATGTGTGTGTGTTGTATTGTAGAGTGGAGAGATAGCTAAACATCTAGACTTCGTTGGACACGGTATCCGCACAAAGCTTGATGAGCTCAAGCGCAAAGAGATCGACCGGTTGAGACAGGTCGTTAAACTGCGTGCTCACCTGCAGCACGGTATGCTAGCACTTCGTCGCACTCATGATGATGATGATGATACGGATGATGATGATGGTGGTGATGAGTCAGAGGCTCATGGTATATAAGTGTGTTAGGTGTGCTTGTAGTCTCCCTCCCTCAAAGCTAACAATACACTGATCCTCCGGGTGCACAGCATGTTTACTCTTTCTGTTTACACCACACTGTTTCTCATTTAGAGTTAGTGGAATATTGCAAGTATTTGAATACAATGTATTTCGTGGTCAATTTCGAATTTAATGCAAGTATTTAATTTCTTAATTGAATTGAATTTCAAATTTTTTTGCAATTTTTTTTACAAAGTTTGAGAACTGGATTACACTTTTAAAAGCCAATTTGTCTTAATATGAGATATTTGCATTTTATTGAGCCAATTTGTTAGAAATGTTCAGTATCTGTATGGACAGAGCTATATGGATAAGGACCAGCAGTGGGGAAACGATTGATCCTGAATAAATCAACATTAAATGAATGTGGTGTGTATTTCTGCACGTAGCAAACATGATTCCCGTGTCACAAAACTGATTAAATAAATTTGTATTATGTAATGTCAAACATGGTGAAACGGACTGAGTTTTATTCCGTCATATCCAAGTTCTTGAGTAAGCGTTTTACTGGTTTAGATCGGTATAGGCGAAGGGGAGGTGGAAGAGAGGTAGAATAATTTTACGGAACTGGTTCCGTAGAAGGTTGTAGTAACTAACCGCATGTATTGATGTATTTATAGATTGTGTTTGTTCGCACTAATAATTAATTAATCCTAATTTAGTTTTGTTAGTAGCATGGGAAAATATTTAACATGTTCTTGAATATATAGATTTTTTATGGTTGTACATTTGGTTTAAGTAGTTTAGATACAACTTTGGAAGCTTTTTGGGGTTTACGTTTTTAGCTGGTGTTTTTTTCTAATACAACTCTGAGTACTCAAAAGATTCAGTTAATGTAATATGTGCTTAGGTAAGATGATCTATTACTTGGCAATTAATTAAGTGCATAGAGGACATGCAGTGAAGCAGGAGAGAAGCTTGGAGCATAAACAATTGAGAATGATTAGAACGTGTGTGATGTGTAGGTGAGGGAAATGAACTGGAGTTATTGGATAGTAATTGCACTTGTAACCTTGTGGAATTGACTTGGAATTGAAATTGTACTGAGGAGGAGGAGGAGACAAGGATGGTGTGCACTGGGATAAAAGCAGGGACAAGAGAGGTGGAGTGACGATGGGATTCAACTTGGGAATAGGACGACAACTGGTCAAGCATGGAGATGATTGGTCTTCAAAGGATTTTACATGCATCACAAGTTGACCCAGAACCTTTCAAAACTTGGACCTTAGGAGATAGAGAAGGAAAACTGGTGAAACATCCGACCCTGAATAAACTGGCGCTTGTGGCCATGAAGTGATTTTGTAATGTTTGTTAGTATGTTGTAATAAGATGCCACACGCTTTGCTAACGTAGCTTTTATCTGTTCTTTTGACTTGTTCGTTTATTGAGCACATGAATTCTACCATGAAGTTATTTTAGTGTTAGATTGACATGGCGTAACAGCTAACTTGTGAGAATGCAGCTATTTCTGCATGTATTCATGTTTTCCAGGAGAAAGAAATTTCTGTGCAAGTTTATCCTGAGTTGAACACATGAATTTGACTGATACTGATGATAATCATTATGATGTGATACTGATGATAATGATTGTGATGTTTGGGATGATAATGCTAATAATCAAGATTATGATCTAGTGATCAAGATGATGATCAATATGATGATAGTGATAATAATGATGATCATAATAATATGTTCAATTATATATTGCAGGTTTGTTGTTATATAAATGTGAAGTCATGCATTGATTACTGTATGTAAATATTGGATGTTTTTTGTTTCTAGGTATGAGATGGGTTAATCCTGATATATAGGATGTTTCTGTTTGTAGGTATGAGATGGGTTAATCCTAGAATGCATTTGTTTCTGTTTCTAGGTATGAGACGGGTTAATCCTGACTTAATGTTGCCTGGGATTGACAAGGATAAACTGATGGGTCACGTAGATCATGGAAATCCCAATTCCTTTGAGGTCGACGACCTCGCAAAGCTCATTAAGAAGGTATTGATACTAGAAGTGCTGGATAACTAAGATGATTCATCTCTAGTTAGAATATAGTTTGTGTTTGTCTATTAGATAGATTATATTTACTTCACAATCCAACAAGATTTAATCAGCTCTCTGGTTTAATGTATTTGCTGGTAAACCTGGGTGTATTTTTGTTAATGCATTATTGTTTGTATGGGAGAGACAGACCAGTGTCAATAATGTGTTGTGTCTTCGTGTTCTTGTTTGAGTTCCTGTCTTGTGTCAATTTTCTAATTTTAGTTCCAGTTTCTTTGTTCTTGTTGTGATTACCTATTGTTCATCCAGGGCTGTATCCTTTGCTGTCAGTGACTCCGTTTCAACCAATGCATGCTTCCATTCCCAACCCTATGTCACAGATGAAGCATCCTTTGGCCTTTATGTTATGGTAGGCAACATCTTGTTGTCCTGCTTGTTATCCTGCTCGTTGTCCTGCTTGTTGTCCTGCTTGTTGTCCTGCTTGTTGTCCTGCTTGTTGTCTTGCTTGTTGTCCTGCTTGTTGTCCTGCTTGTTGTCCTGCTTGTTGTCTTGCTTGTTGTCCTGCTCGTTGTCCTGCTTGTTGTCCTGCTTGTTGTCCTGCTTGTTGTCCTGCTTGTTGTCCTGCTTGTTGTCTTGCTTGTTGTCCTGCTTGTCCTGCTATTTGTTCTGCTATTTGTCCTGCTGGTTGTCTT
>JAQFYQ010002136.1:0-12105 GCA_034694885.1 Buchholzia appendiculata
TCTCTCTCTCTCTCTCTCTCTCTCTCCTCTGTGTTGTTGTGTCAGTGAAGTGGAGGAGGCAATACTCTGCTAATAGGATCTGAAGGCTAAATACATCGAGTGCAACAATTAATTACTTAGAAACATATTTCCATTCAATGCAGTTAGATCATTCATTGGAGCGTTAATGTATAATGCTTTTCTATTGCGGACAATGCACCAATTGACAATGCACAGAGTTAAGATTGGCCAAGTAATGAAGCACACTTTTTCAGTGCGGACAATGCACCACCGGGTTGCCGTTATGAGAAAGCAGAAAGTTTGTGATTTTATCAGCGAAATCCCGACCTTGATCAGAACCATAGCCACAAGCTGCCAAAAATAATATTATATGAATGCTCACTATACAGAATAATAATAATAATTTTATATTGTTGATTACGCTTAGTAATATTAGTCCACGCAGTGGAATTAAGCGAGGACAAGGTAGTTGTGATTTGGTTATAAGCGCGAGACACGAGTGAGAGTAGGGCTGATATGAGAGTTGTTATTGGAGTAGGATTTACATGCCGACCTTCATTCAATTACATGAATTCAGTGTATTAATTATTGATCCCACTGATTGTCAAGAGTGTGAACCACAAATGAAATAAATAAATAAGGAATGCGATATAAATAAGAATAGGTTTGGCATTTTTGATTATTCCGTAGACTGTATTTCTAGAACATTGACTCCTTCTTTTTTTTCTTTTTTACTCTTTCATAGATAGTTATGAGAATTCGCATGATCAATTTTAGTGCTGTATTTCATCTTCATCAAGTGTCTACTTCTGAAAAAGGTTGACTATTATTAATTTCCTTCTCTTTCTATCTTCCACTGCTTTTCTTATCTCCTCGTATGTCTTGAGTTTAGTCCAATTTATGATATCATCCAGCCACATCTGTCTTGGCCTTCCTCACGTTCGTTTACCTAGCATTTTAACTTTTAATGAAAATTTCATGGCACTTTATTTAGTGCAATTATTCCAGTATGTATTTACAGCTACACAGTTCATGAATAAAATAAAATAATTTCTTTGAGTGTTTCAACATACGTATATTTTCTGTTTCTGCTGATCTACATTTTTATACCTGACCGCCCCACACGCCGGTTCTAATAACTGAATAAGATGGACGCATGACAAGCTTCAAGATTTCATGAACTTGAAATTTAATTGTCTTTCAGATAATTTTTTTATATTAGACTGAATTTCAGAATTTGTTTATGATGATTTTTTGCTGCAAAATTGCTGTATTTCGTTGACTTATTTTATACATAAGATTTATTGCACAGTGCTGTATTGTTGCACAGGTTTGGTCTGGGCTTCAACGTTGTGTACAATCTGACGGACGTACCGAGCTTCGTGAGTCGGCACAACATCGTCGTCTTTGACCCCCACACAACCTACCTGGGCAAGAGCATCAGGAACAAGCTCAAGCCTGGCCTCAAACTCGACATGAGAAGACATCGCAAGAAGTTGAAGAGTCTTGCCAACCAGTTCAAACCTTTCAATGATGTCTTCGGCTGTGACCTTCGCAAGCAGGAGTCATATCCAGGAACTCTGTTCAGGTGAGAGAAGCCTGACCGACCGACATATATAATGCAACAAATGGATATGTTTAAAAAATTGTGTGTATTAAATATGGAGACCGTGATGTTCTCATGGTGCCACCATGTTTTGACTGTGATATTTTGGTTCAGGGTTGAAAACTAAACTTGACTGATAATTTTGCATTTATACCGTCCTGATATTTGCGACAGTGTACGATCTGAGAATATATGAAAATTGTGTTCTGACAAATTTTGTGAAAGCTTTTGGTGAACCCATCATTTCCAATTGTCTGTTGGAAATGCAACTGGAATTAATATACTTTATCTCATCTGCCTAATGTATAGAGCCATAGATCCACATTGTGTGTGACCACGACCTGCCGTTAGGCTGAACAGTTGCGATGAGGTGGTGCAACTTTAAACATTCTTTATTGCTTTCTAATTTGCTTAGATTGATAGCTTTATGGTGAATAGAAATAGATCTTAGTTATTTATGACTAAGGATGAGATAGGGGATGAATTTATTGAGCTGTTTTTTGAGATTTTTTCCAGTAAATGTCAATTAAACATCATATCAAGGTGAAGTAGCTAAGAAGAAGTTATAATATGAAAGTTTTGAAGTGATTGTTTTGAAGTAGGCAAAGTATGTTACAAGGTCATGCTTTAATCAAAATTTGGCTGGTCTAAAATTAAGCATTAAGCTAGATGATGATGTGTTGGTATTCGTTATACTGTAAATGCAAAATTAAATTAAATTCATCGTTTTTCAGATTGCTGTATTAATTATGTAGTGCATGGAAATAAGGATGTAATGGGAGTTTTCGTAAGGAATGAGTAAGGAATGATATACAGAGTAATTGTTGAAAACCAGTTCTTATTATATAGGTAATTGAAGACATTTCTATCAGAAAGGGTATTGTGCTTTAAACAATTGCAATTGGATCAAACAATAATTTTGGAAGAGAATTGGTGAGTCTAACCATTGGATACGAAAATGTTCATCCGTCTCTATCTTCTGCTGTTCTGGTGCTATACTTCTCAACAATTTTATTAATATCAGTATCATTATATCATTTTGTGCACTCTACCACTGGTTTCTATGTGTTTGTGCACAGATTACCACTGCGCACGAGACAGCAAGCTGCGCGGAGCGAGATCTGCTCGAAATACTACGACGACAACGAGGTGCGACAGCTGTTCCGCATGCTCGTGCAGGGCGCCGAGAACCTCCTCCTCTTCACACAGAACGTCCTCAAGTTCTCCGTCTACCACATCCCGAGCAAAGCGAGCAGTCCGCTCGAGATGACGGAGATATTCCACGTGGAGAAGCGTCCAGTGCGAATACTGCGCGAGCTTAATCCCTCCGTCCTGAAGCTGAGTGACCCGGTGAAGTCCCTGGATGACGAGATGCAGAGGTTCATCAAGCAGTCCTCGCTCCTGAGGTCATCGGCAGAGGTCATGCGACAGATCCGGAAGGGAGCGAATCCAGACAGGATTAACTTCCCCGACTCGTCGATGCTGATCAGCGTGGAGAGTAATCTGTCGGTGAGGGGCGAGTCGCTCGTGAACCTGCCCAGAGAACACCGCATTCAGACGTGGCTCGTCTGCTCGTGCATGGGGCGCGGAGACTCGCTCAAGATGGCTCTGCTCGAGCATTATCTGTCGCCCACCGGTGGAGTGGCGGTGCCCGTCGAGAGCATCGCCGGTGCGAACAGTTACCGGCCGCGTGCCATCATGAGCCAGACCGAGCCACTGACGCCGCACGGAGCCATATTCGCTTATCTTCCTCTCCCGGTCCGAAGTGGACTCACCGTGCACATCAACGGATCGTTCGCTATGACGTCAAACCGGCGCCAGCTGTGCGAAGTCAACGAAGACGACAAGTATGACAATCAGCCACGCTGGAATGTGGCTCTCATGAACGATGTCGTGTGTTCGGCTTACATCCGCCTCCTTGGCGACATATCAACATTCCTCGCGACGAGAAACTACGACTTCAGCACACTTTGGCCGAATCCGGATCATGTCATTCCCGTCTGTACGCCCCTGCTGACGGCGTTCTACAAAGAGGTCAGCGGGAGATCCGGTCAGTCTCTGACTTTGTTCTCCGACGGACTTCGTTGGGCTACAATCGACAACACCATATTCCTCGACTGTTCGTACAAGGAGCCGGCTTTGGTTGCAGCGTCCCTCGAAGTCTGCCGTCAGAGCGTGGTTGCAAATGCATCGAAGGTTGCTGTTATTCTTCCGGCTTGGATCAAGCGAGGCTTCCATCTGTCCGACAACGAGAAAGTTCTCGTCTCTAGGACTTATGACGAGGTGGAGTTCTTCGAGAAAATGCTGCTTCCAAATATTGACATCATCAGCCAGGATGACCGAGACCTGTTGATCCTGTATTCGTTGAGTCGGAACAGTGCGGCGTTGAATCGATTGATCCGAGAGAATCACTGCATTCCAGTCACTCCGGACGGAACGAGACTGAGGCAAGCGGCAGAGCTGGTCGACCCCCAGTCGTACATATCAAAGCTGTTCATCCCGGGCGATGCCAGGTTTCCATACGGAGACCGGACGTACGGCCGTGAGGACATTCTCCAGGTTCTACGAGGGATCGGTATGAAGCAGAACGCGAGAGATCTAGGCTGGGATGAGTTCATAGAGAGGGTTCAGGTGATGAGCGCGACTGGAGATCGCAAGACGGCTCTGGAGCTGTCGGCCATCGTTCTCTCGATTCTTGCCGACAAGCTTGCGGAGAACGCGTCATGCGGAAGCCTGCGTAGCGTCCAACAGCAGCTGATGAACCTTCAGTTCATCCCAGCGATGACAAAGCCGCGTAGGTTTCCACTGACCTGGAAAGGAAGCGATGGCACAAAGGAACTCCTGCTCCGTCCAGTGGATCTCTATCCGCCCGAGTGCAAAGATCTCATCGGTTGTGTCCAGTGCATCGCCGATCCGAACGTCTTTCCTAAAGATTCGTCGGACATACTGAACTTCCTGCGGCTTGGAATGGAGTGGAAGGAGCCTACGATTGCGCAGGTTCTAGAACAGCTCGACGTCCTTAGCAACCCAGACACGGAGAACTACCTTCACGACCGCGAGCTCCAGGAGGAGATCCAGAAGATGTGCTACGGAATCTGTAACTTCCTCCAGCAGAAGTGCGCCGGCAACGAGAGCCAGCGCCAGATGCTACGCGAGGCTCTCGGCAACCGCTACTTCATACTCGCCAACAACCGGTTCCTGTCTCCGAAACAGGTCGCGCTCAACTTCACGCACAACTGTTCGCCATATCTGTTCGTAGTGCCGGACTACTACAAGCGTCATTACGCGGAGCTGCTGACCGTCGTCGGAGTGCGCGAACAGTTCGATGCGAAGGACTTTGTGTACGCCCTGCAGAGTATGCACGATGTATATCTCAACGAGGCACTCGACAAAGAGTCGCTCAAGCTCGCACTTCAGCTAGTGAGCTTGCTCAACGAGAGGATGGCAGAAGTGAGTCAGACGATGCCGGAGATTGTTGCAAAATTTGGAGCCATCTACGTACCGGACTCGAGAAACGTACTGCATTCGGCTACGGATCTGAGCTACAGTGAAACTGATAGTCGACAAGTGCCGCCTCCGACATCACCAGCTAAGGTCTCTCCGGTGACGCATGAGAATATCACATCATCCAGGGTGACACCAGTTCACACACCACAACCAACAGTAGGCACAACAGTAAGCCAACAACCAGGACAACCGTCGCCTCCAGCCGGAGTGACGCATCCTTTGATCCCGTATGCAGTGTCCAAACAGCTCGGAGTACAGACGCAGAAGCAGCAAGAGGTTTTGGGACAAAACTCTCGGGGAATTCCATTCGGCCAAAAGGAATCGTTGACGAATCGTCTGAAGCGGATACTGACTAGCTACCCGTGCGACAAGGAGATACTCAAGGAGCTCTTGCAGAATGCGGATGATGCAGGTGCAACAGAGATCATGTTCATCAAGGACCCGAGGCAGCACGGCGTCACGAAGATCTTCGACGAATCGTGGCGACCTCTTCAAGGCCCAGCTCTCTGCGTCTACAACAACCAGCCGTTTGCAGAGTTTGATCTGGAAGGCATTCAGAAACTAGGTCAAGGCAGCAAGGGATCTGACCCAAATAAGACCGGACAATACGGAGTCGGGTTCAACTGTGTGTATCATCTCACCGATGCGCCTTCGTTCTTGTCCAAGAGCCGCGAGATGGGCGAGACACTCTGCGTGTTCGATCCACACGCAAGGTACGTTCCCGGTGCTACCGTGCTGGAGCCCGGACGAAGGTTCGATGATGTTGCCCAGCTGCGGACCGTGTTCACCGATGTGTTCCCGTGCTACCTTGAGGACAAGTTGAACTTCACCACCGGGACGATGTTCCGCTTTCCGCTGCGCAACGAAGAGATGGCCGCCGAATCAGAACTTTCTAGTCAGGTGATGCGGACGGAGAACATCGACGGGCTGTTTGCGAAGTTCAAGCAGGAGATATTCGACTGTCTGCTCTTCGTCAACAATGTGAACCGGATTACGCTAGGCGAGGTCGAAGGTCGGTCGTCCACTCTGGTCAATGCATACACGGTGACCGCGGAGATGTCAGACGAAGATCAATCGTTACGTCGAGAATTTTCAGAGTTCGTCAGATCAACAGCTGCGAAATTGCAGTCGACAAAGATTCCACTGGCGGATATTCCAACCCGAGAAGTGACGTACATCGTGACGTTGTCGGACAGCAAGAAATCCTGGGAGAAATGGATGGTCTCGCAGCGGATCGGCGTCGACAAGGGAGTCAAGATCCATGCGTCCATCAACGAAGCATACCGATCCGGTGACCTTGCCCTATTGCCCCGCGGAGGCGTTGCTGCTCTGATCGACTCCTCCGATTCAGAGTGCAACCGGAGGTCGAGCAAAGCGTTCTGCTTCCTTCCTCTACCGGTAAAGACTGACCTTCCTGTTCACATCAACGGACATTTCACGCTTGACCACGAGGCGCGGCGAAGTCTCTGGCAGGATGACGAGACGGGCAGTAAGACAGAGTGGAACAACATGCTGCTTACGCACGTGATTGCGCCCGCGTATGTAACACTTCTACGCAGGATATCACCCCATCTCAGCACATCTATGCTCAGTCCAAATGTTTCCATCATGGACTCTCTTGCGGATGAAGTTCCGAATCTTGACACATATGCAAAACTCTTTCCTCTCCTCACGAAGCAGACGGTTCCAGGCTACTGGAGAAATCTGTCGGAGGCTGTCTACCGACGGATACATCAGCAGCAGGAGGCTGTGTTGCCCGTAGCCAAACCCGTAAGTGATAACGCTCTCTCGTTGTCTCACCTCGACTCGTCGTTCTCCGCGGGGGACGTCAACAACCAGGTGGAAGTGGAATGGATGTCGACGGGCAGCGACGGAGTGCATCGTCCGTACTTCGACAACATCAAGGAATCGTTCCGAGAGCCAGAGGAACTTCGGAGCAGTCGATGCACGACACCGACGAGACGAAGACGGTCGCGGTCGGCTATGAGAAAGCCTTGCCACGAGATCCTGCGCCACATTCTGCTTCAGTGTGGCTTCAAGCTAGTCAAGCTGCCGTTCGAAATCTACGACTGTTTCGTGGAGGCGGGAGTCAGCGTCGGTTGCATCACGCCTCGCGCCGTCATAGATTTCTACTCGTCTTACAGTAGCAAGACCCCGGCGTGCATCCTACCGAAACTACCGGCCGACATCTCAACTACGCCGTTCAAGAACGACGCGACGCTGAAAGTCATACACGACTACTGTTCTCAGGATATTCCGCACTTCCGGGGGAAACTCAACGGGCTCCCGCTGCTGCTTTGCGAGGACGATCAGCTGAGGGTGTTCTCGTCACGTGACAAGGTGTTCATGTCGCAGCATCACGAACTTCTGCCCGGGCTCAACTCCATGTTCCTGCATCGAGTGCTTGCCGGAAGCATCTTCAAGGACGCCGACATCGAGTCCTGCGACGTCTTCAAGCGGTTCGACGTGAAAGCGTTCGCAAGTCTGCTGGCCAACGTTCTCACTCCAGAGTACAACAGAAAGACGGAATCATCGTACGTCAAGTGGAACATTGAGAGTTTCGATACGATACCAAACGACCGCTGGATTTTCAACGTCTGGAATTTCCTGCACGAAGAGTACGAGCGAACAGCCGAGCAGCAGCAAGGAGGAGGCGGAGCTTTATACGATTCGGCCCCGGTCAGGGCATTCCTCCAACCAATCAGAGATTGGTGTCTGCTTCCTGCCCAGATTATCAAATCAACATCACGAGGTGGTGCCCAGAGAAAGTCCGTGTCGGCTTCGAGAGGGTCTGTATCACAGGAAGAGCCAGCAGAGCATTACCTCGTGCCAGTACGGCTTGCCGAAACCGTTATTGACTACTCCCAGGCAAGCATCATGTGCAATCCAGTTCGTTATTGCTTCAGCAAGATCGGAGTCCCAGAACTGAACACCGCTTTGCTCGATGGAAGTCTCATAAAGAAATCATCGGGAACCTCGACGCATGCTAATCAGTTAGGCAGCTCAGGTTTTGTCAAGTTCATCGTGGCCACGCCCGAGCAGCCCAAGGCCGTCCTCAAGGCTCTACAGTACACGATCGCTACGAACAAGCAGGATCAGTTGAACATGGAGGACTGCTACACAGTGCAGAAGTACTTCAGTGACTCGCTCGACATGTGGGAAGATGACGCCGAGTCGAAGCAAACGCTGCGAAACTTGCCCGTCCACATCACGCTTCAGAACACCGTCGTGAGTCTGGGCAAGAGCAAGGCGATCTTCATGCAGGACGACCTTCCCGACTCGGACATGGAGACGTGGCAGAGCGCCACCAATGTCATCTTCCTTCGTCCGAACGTACAGTTCATCTCCTTGTATCACATTCTAGATTGCCTCTGTCTTTCCTCGACTGAAGTCTACAAGTCACATCTGTTCCAGAACTTTGACAAGTTCAGCATGAAAGGTCGCCTCGCTCACCTGCTCTTCATGCGCGACTACAAGCTGCCACAGCTAAAGAACGGAGAACGCACGAGCTTCCTCCAGCAGCTCGGCAAGCTCGAGTTCATCCCGCGCGAAGACGGGAAACTGGACCGAGCGAGCAAGTTCTTCGATCCCGACAATCAGGTGTTCAGAGTCATGCTCAAGAATAAACCGTCCGCCTTTCCGCCCGCTCCGTTCGGAGAGTTCAGCTGGCTGGAGTTCCTGCGGTTAGCCGGGTTGCAGAGAGAGCTGTCCGCGGAGGTGTTCGTCAAGTTTGCGAACGAGGTGGCAGAACGTGGTCGGCAGACACCGGACGAGGAAACACTGAGTCAGGCCAGGACTCTGGTCTTGCATTTGTTCAAGATGACCGACCTGAAGACCTCAAAGATCCTTGAGCAGATCCGAGGCATCCCGTTCATTCCCGCATCTAAGGTGAGTCCAGCGTTGTGTCGGATATTCCAAGCTCAGGGAGAGCACCAGGGAACAAAGAGTCTGACGCCGGCTTTCATCCGCTTCCAAGATGGCATTCCGGAGGAGCACGCGGAGCTCGTGTGGAGCAGTAGCTATCTGCTGCCGAGTTGGGCGAATCCGTTCCGCTTGACTGAACACGACGTTAGCAAGGAAAATGTGACGGAACTGAATCGGCTTCGGTCAGACGTTGCTGCAGTTCTTTCCGTACATGAAGAGCCTCCTGTTGAACTTGTCATCGAACACATCCAGAACATCTGCTCCGTGTCGCTGAACATGGGCGATGAAACGCAGGAAATGCGGACGTTCATGAAGATGGACGTCATGAACAAACTCTACAAGTTCCTTCAGACGAAGCTCGGAGAACCAGGTCCGCACGATTCGCTGCACAAGGCTCTTCATCGACTAGCCGAGACTCCATGCATCTTCTCCGACGTGGGTCAGACGTTCCTCAAACCCAAACAGGTCGTCATCAACCTCTACGAGGAGGACCAGATCTATCCGTTCCTCTTCCAGGCTCCGACCGAGCTCGGCGAGTACAAGAAGCTGTTCATGCACTTGGGCGCGACCCTTCACGCCACGGCGGACCAGTACGCCGGAGTGTTGGACAGCATCTACCAGCAGACCGGCGGCGAGAAGCTTCATCCTAACGAGATGCGCCTCGCATTCAAGGCCGTGTACGGGATGTTCACGACTCTTCAGAAACACCGCCACACCGACATCATGGCGCACGTGCACACGCTGTACCTGCCCACGAGGAACGGGTATCTGCACAAGTCGACGGACATCATCTACAACGACGATCTTTCGTACTCCGACAGGATCAAACACTTCAACAAACCGTTCCTCGTCGATCTCTCTGAGTGCAAGCTCGTTGCGATCGATTACGAGGACTTGGTGAAGCTGCTGCCGAACCGGTTACGACCGGTTCTGTTGACGTCTGTCATTCAGGAATTGCTGGAAGACAAATGTCGCGAGTCGCTTGTGCTTCATACGGTCGCCGACAAGCTCAAGTACCAGCTCAACTCGAAGGCGTTCTTCCAGGGACTAATGAGATTGGTCAAGCACGAGCACAAGCGTTCGGGACATCGGGTACGCCAGACAGCGGTGGAGAGCATCGAGCAGCATCTGAAGAAGATCCATGTGTACGGGGTGGACAAGCTCACGACGTATCTCTTGTACGATGGACAGCGGATCCAAGGAAGTGAGTCGGAGTGTCAGTGCTTCGTGGAGAAGAACTTCGACGAGGACAGTGGCGTCGAAACGTGGAACGTCTGCATCAACAAGACGACCTGTCTCAGCGAGGAACTCCAGGTCTCCGTGGCTGAGTCCATCAACAAGATCATAGGCGGCCTGCTCAAGAATTCAGTCCACTACATCCAGCCGATCCTGTCGTGCGTGCCGCATTCAATCCCGAAGATCCTGGATCGGCTCAAGGTTCGACCGGATCAGCACAACTTCGGGCCGGACCTGCCGACTCTACCGACGTCTGGCTCGCTCATCCCGATTGAAGATCACCACCTGCTGAAGGACGAGTTCGAGGAGTTCGAGACGGGCGAGTACGTTGGGTATGAGATTGATGACGACATGTCCGGAGGGCAGACGATCATCTACGCAGTGATTGTTGAGAAACTGCAGGACGAAAGCTTCGATACTTCTTCTTCCACCGGTAGACTGTCCGACTCGGAGCACTCCGAATACGCGCATAATCGCCTCACGCAACGGTATCGAATCAACGTCGGTGAGGACAGACCACCGACGGTCGCGCTCGCAACCGATCTCTACAAGTTCCGACGTATCGAGGGACTTCGGCGCCGCGGTTCGCATGGAGACACTCGGGCACGTGCCATGTCGCAGGAAAGTGTCTCTCCGAAATCTCCAAAGTCAAATTATAGGGAATCGTTCTACAAACGGTCGTCTATGTTTGAATCGGAAGACCAGACAGATAGCGATTATCAGCAGCAGGATGAACAGCAGTATGACAACGTCTATGAAGAGTTCAGTGAAGGAGAAGTCCAGACTCCTACGCCTAAGTCACCAAATGGGTTCAGCTTTGATAAGGTTCATACCGGTCGCCCACGCCAAGAGAGTTTCAACGACACGACAGATTTGATCCTCTCTGAGGAAGCTGGAGAGCATCCGTCTCGCAAGTGGAAACCCGCAGGTCCAGCGGACAATCGCGAACCTCCCAAGACAGCGGAGGAAGCACAGAAGCGAGAGGAGATGGACGAGATAGAGCGAACGATGGAAGAAGTGAGCGATACTTTGGAGGAGGCGTGGAAGATGCCGGAAGCACAGAGGAGGAAAGTCTTCAAGCGGCTGCTTCTCCGGTGGCATCCGGACAAGAATCTAGGTCAAGAAGCGTTCGCAACCGTCATCACCCAACATATCCAGGCCGAGCTCGAACGACTCGAACTTGGACTCCCACGTCCGATGCATTTCGACCCGTCACAGTTTGACTTTGACCCGCGCAACCCGTTCTCAGGTTCAAGCAGCTTCCAGCAGAACTTTGCCAACGCGTACAAGTTCTTCTTCGAACAGATGAACCAGCGAGCGAAGGAACACCGAGAGCAGCGGCAGCGTTACCAAGACAACTGCAATAACGGGTACAATGGATACGACGGTGACATGCCGCCTTCGTTCAGCAGTTCAAACCCACAGCCGGCCCAGGCAAAGAAGTTCCTCCGACAAGCTCAGGAGGATCTGCGATCAGCTGATAACGACTACGACGCACAGGATCCAGCTTATGAATGGACGTGTTTCAAAGCTCATCAGGTCGGTACAGACGTAGCCTTTACATGCAGCAAGTACACAAGTGCTTTTTGATCAGAATTTGAAACATTTATATAGGCTTAGTAGTTTATTTGAATTAAAGTAATTGTAGTTCAGAGTGTGAAAGAGTGGATCTCTATACATTTTAAGTTGATCGGATAGAAAGCAGACTTAACTTATTGCTTAAAACTTATTCTAATCAAAAGGATGGACCAAAAGGACATGGACCTTGCGAAAGTCAGAGAAGGATAAGTTGGAAGCATTTGAGATGTGGTTATGGAGAAGAGTGGAAAAAG
>JAQFYQ010002137.1:0-12105 GCA_034694885.1 Buchholzia appendiculata
TTTGGCATCTTTAATGTCAAAACATCCGCATTATGTTTATTATTATCAACACCTGTCTGGGAACTAACTACATTTTCAATGTTTATGATAGGAATATCTTTGCTAGCTTTATTCTGCAATATAATTGGATGTTGCTCAGTACTAGACAAATTACCAACTTCGGATGCCAGCATGCCATTCAGTTGCTGATGTAAGTCGATGCTATTTAAGTTATTTTCCAGACAGATAACTTTGGCAGCCTGCACAAACGAACTACGATCATCAGAAGGAACATCACAGCTATCGTTGAAATGCAAGTCATTATTACGAGACAGATTTTCTGTGAAATTAAATCCAATACTGTCAGGAAATACTATTGGCTCATTATTCACAACCTGATTCGTTGAATTCATTGCAGCAGGTTCTTCATCGAAACAAATCAGATTATCCACAAACTGATCCGACACTTCAGCAGGCTCATCTCGCTTCATATCAACTCCAAGGTCCGAACTTCTTACACTTTGTTTAGCTTTCTCATCCTGCTTCAGCATCAAATCAATGCTTTGCTGGATCACGTATTCAGCGACTTGAGCTGAATAATTCTTGTCTAGCTCATCTTGATCTTCTGCACATCGATCATTGGACTCGGATTTAATTCGCTTATCGGCTTCTCGTGAATCAGGGCACTTATCTGCCATCGGATCGTTCAAGTCATGCTGCAAAATTACTGTACCGTCGACAGCAGAACTAGAACTGTTTGTAAGTCCTGCGATGACGTCGAACTCACCAATGTGTTTGGACCCTACACCCTCTGATTCAACTCTACTGTTTGTCTGCTCATCGGCTGTTGAAGAAGGTATATCCATGACGCTTAGTTGCTCGTGTGTATCAATAGGCAAAACTACTGATGCAGGAGTTTTCTTGTCACTCAACGGAAGACAGTCTTCTACAGATGGACTTAACGCCGTACCCTCAGGTACCAAACCTGAGGATGAAGTCAGTTCCTGTTGATTCACACCTGACATAACGATTATATTACTAGAACACTCTGAATCGGTAATCCTGTTATCGCTTTTAGATTTTAGTTCAACTGAATCTAATTCTACAGTATGCCGTTGATTATCCTCAGAGTAATCACTGTCTGACTGCACCCTCTCAGTACATTCACTGTCTAAAGACTGCCCCCTCTCAGTACATTCACTGTCTATTGACAGCACACTCTCAGTACGTTCCTCTGCATTGATCGTCTGTTTCTCAGTCTGCCCAGAGCCACCACCACCAGACCCAGGTTGCCTTGATACACTCAAACCCTGCCTGTTGTTCTGTGGTCGGTATTCAGTCCGTGCCAGCTCGTCGATCCGCCTGTCAAGCGCGCTGTAAAGACCCTTCACTTCATCAAGGACGCTCGTCGCGCTCAGTTTCGGCTGACCAACAGTGGTTGACCCAGCAAGGCCGCCACGGTTACCAGGGCTGGGGCTACCGCGGCTAGTAAGGCCCCCGTTGCTGGAACGGCTACCAGGACTTCCGGAGCTGGCACGGCCACCGGGGCTAGCGTGTGAGTCCTTGAAGGAACGTCTGTTTCCAGAGGCTGAGCGGGACACGGAATCGCCACTAATAGAACTGGAGATGCTTCCGTTATCAGATCTTCTCGATACCCTGTATAATAATCAAAATTAAAACTTTACATTTTGTTGTAACTGTGGAGTGCAAAACGTATTAACTGTTCATGCTACAGGTTCTTATGTCTATTGTCAGAATTTAAACAGAACATGTGCAGTGGTTTACACATAACAGAAAAAAACACAAAACAACAAAGATAGTTCGCATGATATATTTGAGTCAAAGTGGTTTCTTTTATGCATACAATATAATACATTCTAAAGTAATGTCAGGTAACATTGTAACGTATGTAACCTAAATTTACACTGATTCATTATTACTATTATTATTATTATTGTGGCATACTTTACTTTTTAAATTGGCATAAATTTACTGATCCATGGATGCATAATTTTTGTGTTCCATATAAAATGACGTCATCTCACAGAAACTTAATAAAGCGAAAGTTTTACTCACGGATGCCCTTCCTGACACTAACCAGCATAAATACAAGACCGTAACAATTTCCCTATAATCTTTAATACTTGGCAACCTGTTTTTATCACACAACTATATTGTTTTATCCCTCGGGTGGGGGGGATTTTTCTTCATATTGCAATCCAAATGTATGACTAACCTTGCATGCTAATAACAGAATGTCTTCGGTATATCCATTTCTATCTATCACAGGGATTCCCAACCGGAGGGTAATTACCCCCAGGGGGGGGGTCATTTTGACATCCCAAGGGGGAAAAGGTTGGCAATGTCAAAATTATAATTTTGCAATAATTGTTATGTGTTAAAATGTGGAATCATATTCTTACTAGATTTATATGAGGAATATAATCATACAATATAATTATTTTCATGATCATACATGCATAATGCATATCCTCAATAATGTAACAACTAACGCATCAAAACAAGGTTCTCAACAAGGTTGACTAACCATCATCACTACACGGTCACTTACAGATCATCACCATTGCATGTTCAATTCCAAACCATAGTCACTGCATGAACATTTACAAAACATCACCACTGCATGCTCCCTTACAGACATGCATGATCACTCACACACCATCACCGCTGCATGCTCACAAACAATCACTGATGCTCACTTAAAACCATCTCTTCAGGATTATCTACAGACTGTCATTACTGCATGCTCATTTGCAAATCATGATCACTTATTATGTATTAAATTATTTATGTATTAAATTTAATACAAAGTCCTATATTTTGAGTGTTTGTAATTTTTTTAAATTATGCTACTAAGCAATTACAGTAATAAAAAAACAAGTAGGCATTATTATTAATCAGGAATAGCCTAAAGAACATGTCGAATAGAATTTAAAATGAGCTAAATTTTGGTCGAGTAGGGGGGGGGAATTTTGTGATATTTTTGTAAAAAGTGGGGAATGGCACGACAAATGTTGAGAACCCCTGAGCTATCATGTATTTGTACAATTCTGCATCGCTGAATTGTTAAATTTTAATCCTGTGAGCGATAATTAGAATTATTGCCATGTGGGAAATTGCAAGGCAATTATACGTCCTATCGAAGTTAAATATTTCAAACTTCTAATTATAGAATGCAGTCTCCGATAACGACAAATTGATCCACGTCGAAGCCTTCACCGGTGGTTTGCACTAACCATTTCCACCGCTCCCCATCCCTCTCCTATGCACTGACTAAATACAATATACTGACGTTATATTGAAAGATGCCTTAAAGTACTTACACAGTTATAATATCAACTAGCCTACGTTTGATTAAATATAGTAGAAAATTACAGTAAATGCACTACTTGATTTTGATTTAAAGTTACTCGACGAACAAAACAATTCAATTCCTAGCTGCAATTTTGCATTCAAGTTATTTTTGCAATAATTATTGTGATTATCTGTCTATTTTTTCTCGAACACTCTACTGTTCTAAATCAGATTGCAATATGAAAGTTGTAGCAACGCCCCCTGAGAGAAAGAGAAAGAGAGAGAGAGAGAGAGAGAGAGAGAGAGAGAGAGAGAGAGAGAGAGAGTTGTACGACCTTTACGTCTGTACTTCGCAAGTTAAAATAATTCAGTTTGTACAACAACTCCACAGATTCAATCAGACAGATGTAATGCGTGTAAGTTGTAACTCGAGTATCGTGGTCCTGCATAAGTGCAAGTCTATTGATTATATCAACGAGAATTTCAACATAGACGAAGCCAGACATTTTGACGCGGGGGGGGGGTCAATTTGTTAAGGCGAAAGAGAACTTCATTTCAACTTCCAACTATTTGATCTATCAAGATGAAAGTTGAGCTTTTGCAGACAATTTTTTCTGAAAATCAGGGGCTCAAGGCCCTGATCCACGCCACCCAAGGTTGTTAGCTGAGTGACTGTACTGCCGCCCTGAACAAGCTTCTTTGGTCTGAATGTCATCTACAGGTGTCGCCACTATATACAGCCTTCAATACGATACGCCGATCATAGCTTATCAGATTTATCGACATAAATAAACATGAACAGATGCAGAAGATAAAAATTATACACGGTAAACGTACATACAGGGGATAATTCATATAAAGTATTTATTGATCCAGCGGCTAAGCGAAAATATTGACGCAAGCATTACTGAAACAATTTGAAAAAATACAGCACAATTTAATGACAAATTTTTTGATATGATGCGAGGACAGCTAGATTCTTTCCATGATGACGCCTAACCAGCCAAACATAAAAATGATAAAAAACACAACAATATATTTTCATCATGAGCTACATTAGGCACGACGAACGTCTCGTGGGGGAAGCCGAACCAGAAAAAGTCAGTAAATAGGGAAAAGGGTGAATAGGTTATTTGAGAAGTAGGGATAGAACTCGAATAGAATGTCAATATTTCAAATTAATCTTTCCAAATCTATAAATATGATTTCATTCTGGAAAAAAAACATTTGTCTTGATAGATAAGTCAGTATGAGCAATTAAAATAACCAGCATCCTTATAAACTATAAACAAATCATAGTGCAATGCATTTGCAACAACAGCTACAACATAATTTCCACAACTTTCTGCTCGTCGGGAAAATTTTCTGCATTCAAACCCAAAATTAAATCTCTAATTAATTCAATTCTGGCCACGGTGCTAACATACAAAGTAAAATTGAATGTACAGTCTCCAAATCATTTCCACAGTCGGGAAAAAATGAGCTGAAAAATTATGAATGACTGATGTCCATTATTCCTAGTTGAGCATTAAGCGGAGTGGAAACAGGTGCAGCCTCATTAGAATAAGATACACTGCACACCTGCACGTTCAGTGAAGTTGTTCACACTTCTATAATGGACAACAGTAATCAGAGTACAGCATTAATATATTAAATACTTCTCAATGCAAGTTATGTTGTTGTTGAACTGGACTACAGATACAGAAGTGTCAGGAATTTAGGAATTAATTTCTAATGCAAAGGACCGTTGATCATGCTTTAGCGGTAAGAGGACTTAGATGTCAAGAGAAGCCGAGACTGATGAGTGGGAGTTGAGTGGTTTGAGTATCCGTTCACTACAGATGTAGGACATTGAGTACTGCATAGGACACCTGCGATTGGTGTACATCTAAGTGACACTTCATGACAGACAAGAATCTTCATGACAAGGCACTTCTTGACAAGGTCTTGGCGTGAAAGTAGTGGCGCTATTACTGGCATCATAGATATGCTATAGCATTTCCAAAAATAGAAACCTAAATAAGTGATCAACGATAGAGCACAATGGTATTGACGATACCAGCTTTTCTAAATAGAGTGGTCAAATATGCGGCCGGACTAAAACTGAAATATCGTAACTAAAGAACATAATTTTGACCTAATTTTGACCTAATTTTATGTGAATTAAGTATGGGATTTGGGGCGGCCAGGGCTTCCAATAGGGCTGAATGGCCACACCCTGTGCATTCCGTAGAACTGCCTTGTTTATCTAAAATGATACACTATGGAATGGAAAGTAATATTTCATAGATTTGTAGAAAAATTAGATTTTCAATATTTTATCAATCCTTCATCATCATCACGTGTCATCTTCTAAAAGAAGGTTGACCACTATGGATTCCCATCTTTTTCTATCTTCAGGTATCCTTTTTACTATTCTGTATGTCGCTAGTTGTGTTCAACCTATTATATCATCTGTCCACGTTAATCTTGGTCTTCTCTGGCTCTTTTACAATCAATCGTTCAAATGTTTAATATATTAAGGCACAGTATATAAAAATATACTCAATAAATCAGTACAGGTATAAACATGACTATTCACAAAATATTATGTTAAAATGAACAATTTTACCATGACATATGTTACTCTCATTCGTTACAGTCTATTACAAATTTATAATATAATCAAGCTCCTTTATCACATTCACTCAGTTAAGCTCCGCTCATTATTAGCTCCCAATTAGCCGCTTACTTCGTAAACCTACTCTGAAAACTTGGCATTCACTTTCTTACGCTACTTTCACACTGGCATTCACTTAATTAAGCCACTGGCATTTTTGCATTCAAATAATCAAACTTCCGGGATTAATTCAATTCAATTCGTTAAGCACTAGCTGTATTCACATTTATCTTTGCATTATTTGAGCATAGCGCACTTTGGCATTCACTTCGTTAAGATAATCTCTTTCTTATTTATTTTCTTAAATATAAATAGTTAGATTCTACTTACAATTCTTCGAAATACATTTCGGATCGACTTGCGTACGAATCACCGCCTTCAGACGACTCGAATGAATTGCTGAGATTTCTATAATCATTCTGACGGCTTGAGTTATTATCATCGTCATCATTATCGTCATCAAAATCATCTTCTTTCTCATTACACCCATCACTATCGTAATGATTATATTCATCAAGCTCTTCCGCAGATTCTTCGGGGATAGAGTCGAGCGTTCGAAATACGAAACAATCATAATGATTTCTCTCTTCCTCTTCCTCCTCCTCCTCATCTTCCAGAGAATCTTCGTAATGCTCCTCGGAATCGACGTTCGAATTCTCTTCGCTGCTGTCGAAATAATCCTCAGCGAGAGATTTCTCAAAATTATTCTGCAGAAGAGCTTCCTTCAACTTTCTTCTCAACGCCGCATTTCTGACGTCATCGTCTCCATGACGACGGTACGCTGTGACGTCATCGAGATCTTCGTTAAGAAGTAACTTGCGCTCCATTTCGTCATCGCTATGAAAGCCTGTCCGACTCGCCCGGCCTCCCAAGTCGTCAGACTCATCAGGCCAAAGGTCAGTGTCCTCAGGGATGGCTCTGTTCAAGTCGACGTTCTGATGGTCCCACGGTTCAAGGTCGAGGTCGTGAGGCACAAGCTGGTATTTTTCCATTGGAACGTGCCGCCTTGCGTAGTGATTAGTGTCTATGGAGTTATTCATGTCCATGGTGGAACCATTGTGACCAGTTTTAGAGTTCGTATCGTTTACTTTGATTTCGTTTCCACCGCAGTCACCGTTTGTTAGTCTTCCATTGGAAACAGTCTCGTGACTATTACTGACGTCATGGCTGACGTCATGAGCCTTTCCAGCTTTGTTCACGACAGTTGACTCACTGGCATTTCCAGTGGAAGAACTAATTCCATTGCTGAGTTGGTTTTCATTGGCTGCAGTGTTTCGAAGGCTACGTACAAACTCCAACAATGCTTCCTTGTCTGGAAGATTTCCCTGAGAAGATGGAGATGATTCCAGGTTAAAGATGGAGGACTGGGGCAGCTGGAATTCTGAGATACTATTCATCAGCCCGGATGATGAGTCTGTCGTCAAGCTGGAATACACTGGAAGTGTGGAAGTTGTTGCTTGATCACCTGCAAGTAAAAAATACATAACTTAATCAAGTGAAATAAAATGCACAATTAATAATAACAAGAAGAAGAAGAAATAGAAATGTTGTAACATAGTTACATAGGTCCGTGAAATTATCATATACATCATTATAGCTTCATGAAAATAGAGAGACAATTGAATATCAGCAACAGTGTATCTTCAGTATTCTAGAACTTAGTTAAAGAGGGGGAAGTTTAAATCATAGTTGAGAATGGACCGACAAATTTTATACCGCCTTTGTTGCCAGGTCACTTTGACACATACAGCTGTTTTATAAATAAAATAAAAAACCAATAACTTCAGCACTGTAGTCAGAATTTCATTCTGGCGAATTTTGCGCACGAAACTTTTTCTGACAAACCGGAGTTGTAGTGGAAGCGACGAAAAATGCATAATTTTAGAATAAATCGTTTGAGATCTGAAATCGATATCTACCCCCTCCTTTAAATGCGACAATGAACAACTTTATTTGTGAATATCCCTGGGGTTTAAAATGCTGTGAGCTGCAGGATTCGATCGACCCCAATGTTGAAAATAAATTGACACCAAAGCAGGATATTTCAGCGGAATCATTAAACCCATAAAACCTAACCCAGTTCCTCCTACTAGCAACTCAAACACTGCTAATTACTAAAAATAGCAGGATAAATACTGGAATTGCGGCTTGATACAGAATAGCAGTAGGACAAACATGCACATCTTTCATTCAATAAAATTTCCGTATCAATGATCCGTATCTGATAAGTTTATAAATAAACATTAAATTATTTAATAAAAACGCCATCGCATTTACGCAAATTTCTCTCATATTTGTATTTGGTCAATTATTTTTACAAATTAAACAATTTAATGGTTTTAATTAATTGCACGTTCGCAATCGTAGCTATCACTACACATGTTTCAATATATTATTGTCGAAAGTATCGACAATGCCAAAAATATTGCGACGCTTACGCCACCTTACGAATGTGAAAAAAAACAATTTCGTTCAGATGTATCAAGCACGCTAGAGGCTGGTGTTGTTGTCAAAATACCAGGGAAATAGACATGCAGGTAAACACTGTTGTGAACCGATTATCTGACAGTGAACAAGAGTCGCTGCATTGTCGACAACATAGAAAACATTAGAATTAACAATACATCAAGGAAATAACAAACCTACCGTGAGAAACATAAGAATAGTACAAAACAAACCCAGTATTAACAAACTAGGCCAGCCTTTGTGTCACTGCAGTGTTTGTTTAAAAACTAGGCCAGCTTCTAAGTGTTAGTGTTAGCAAACTAGGCCAGACCAAGTGTTAGTGCTAGTGTTTACAAACTAGACTAGCCAACATGTTAATGACAGTGCTAGCACACTAGACCAGCCTAAGTACTAGTGTTAAAGTTAGCAAACTACGCCAACCTAATATGTTTTAGTGCTGGTGTTAGCAAACTAGGCCAGCCTAAGTGTTAGTGCTCGTATTTTAAAAACTAGGCCAGTTTAAGAGTTAGTAAACTACGCCAACATAGGTGTTGCGTCTTAGCACATTAGGTTAACATAGGTGTTAGTACTAATGTTAGCACACTAGGTTAACCTAAGTGCTAGTGCTAGTACACGAGACCAAACTACATACAGTATGTGGCACTCTACGGCGCTGTTTTGCACGACACTTTTCACGCAAACTAGGCTAAGTTTCACCATAAAACATGCTGACCTAGTTAGACCAAAACCAGTTGCGTGCAAAAAATCGCCGCATAGTGTCAGATGCGTGGTGTGCCATTTGCACGCACAGTGTCGTGCAAAGTGTCACATGTGTAGTTTGAGCATAATAGTCACTGTTACCATACCAAGTTAAGCAGGTCAGCTGCAAGTCTATATGCAGTGAAGCTTTCTTTCAAGCGTCTTGACCTCGAGAGGCGACAGCATACAAGACTCCAGTCATATAATCAAACCGCTAATAGAATACAATGGCGTTGACTACATGCTAAGCTTTACCTCGAGTGCATCGTTTTAATTAAACCATCGTCAAGACACATTCTATCGTTAATTGCATAGCTCAAGGCTACTCACAATCCTAGCTGTATACAAGTATCAGGTATATCTTTAGAGCAGTATGATTATTGCATCAAGTGACTCAGTGCAGATATCAGGGAAGTTGAATCACACAATACGGTAGGACGTTGCACTCGGATAAAACCAAGAATCTCAAAAATGAAATTGCCTTTTGATAGAGCAGAGACAATGAGAAGAAATATCAGATCTAAAATCAAGCTAAGAATATTGATCAGTTTTGCCTTTTTTGTTGCAATAACTATGGATATTCAATAAAAATTGAACTATGGATCTGAGTGTTAGACTTGGAATAATAGCAAGATAATGTAAATGTTGTTTGAGTAATAGTATTATAGGAGGATGCTGAAGACAAGCTGAAAGACAAAGCTAATAAGCTATAGGATGATGATGATGACAACGACGACGATGATTATGATGATGATGACGACTATGATGATGATGATGATGACATTAACAAATAATAGTCAATAGATATATATAATTACAAGTTTAAAGTAGCCTAGATCAATATACAAAAATTCTTCACAACACATTTACACAATCAACCAATTATCTTCAGGTGACAGCCGTAAATTATGCCCCCTCAGGCTATTAGAACTAGTGAAGCAGCTTCATCAACATAGTACACTGACCTCGTGAAATTATTTAAACAACTCGAATACAATACATCGAATACAACATCGCTGCTGCTGCTAATATTTGCAGTTGTCAGGTTACAGAATTTCAGTGGTTGCAAACGAGCAACTCACAGGCATTGTTTACACAAATGCAATATTTAGATAACTCAAAACAGTACGAATCACACTGCATTGTTCTAAAGTCGTCCAGTACGATACAGAGAATATATAATAGTATTTCAAAGCAATAGTTCGATCTTGTGGAATATCTCGTTGTGTTGCATACAACATTCGCTGTTATATTACAAAAATAAGCCGGGTTTAAGTTTTGCAGAGTCTGGAATTAGACATTTTGAAAAGGCTTCCGGATCGACGGGCCTTACAGCCAACTCGTATGAATATTAAAGCTTGGAACCCCCTCAATCCTTTGGAGCCTAAGCCTCAAATAGTTAACTTTGAGCCTACAATTTTAAACTTCTAATAGTATGCTTTAAGCCTAGAATATTAAACGACTATTTAATGTACAATAAAATCTACTTCTAAGGTCTAAATATAGTATGATATAAAAGTCTTTTATGAACGCCATTAAACTGCTACAAAAAATTTTAAACACCACTTTAAAGGCACTGAAAATGTGATCGAACTAAAGCAGCAAATTAACCTCGTGCAGTACACCAGTGATTACACAGTAACTCACCCTTGTCTGTATAGTGCAAACTGTGGGATCCATTCAAGGCAACTTATAATGATGGTTCTTGAACACTCTCAAGTGCACACATGCCTGAATTAAATTAAAAGATCTTAGCAGCGGGATTCAAACAACAACAACGACAACAACAACGAGAGCAGCTACGCACGCCAAGAGTTTTGACAACGTTTGACAACCGCAGCTGTGCTTCTCTCTGTTTCACTCTCAAAACAATGCGACTGACAATCCATACCAGAAAATAGACGATTGTTGAAAATTTGCTGTGACGGTGTCTGTGTCTAGCTAATTTCACTCAGTTACATTTTAGAACATTGGTCTAACTTGAACTTCAACGCACCCTCTTAGGCTCTTCCGCATAATTTCGAATCTGATACCATTATTAATATTGGCACACGCTATAAAGAACTACAGTAAAATTTACACGATAGACGTGAAAAATAAACACGAAATGGCAAAAATGAAGGTGAAAGGAAACCGCTGAAACAGGAACCACTCTGTCCATTTTTGTAGAACAATGTGGACAGATGGCACGAGACAGATATGGGGGCGTAGGTTTGAGAAATTACAAACCTCGCCAAAAGGAAATAATTTACGAAGCTGCAGAAAGTTATTTTTCACAGAGGGTTGGACTTGGAAAACCCCTTATTTTGAGTCACGATGAAGTCACTAATCACTATTCACAAAGATAAGTAAAACTGTGTGACGAGTAGAGCGACTGCCCCCCCCCCCCGCAATTTTGTCATTCTATCTTTGACAAATTCGTCGTGTAGACGTTGAACCACCGCGTCCTATATCCACTGAACGCAAATTGTTGAATATCTTCAGTAATTATTAAGCATAGCAGAGATTAAAAGCGTACGATGCTAATGTGCGCACGGATTGTAAACAACTTTAGACGCTGTACGTACGACGCACAGTGAATACACTATTTGACTTGTGCACGAAATGTTTGCTCTCAATCTACATTAAGCCTCGAGTTATTGATAAACAATTGTCGCTTGCTTCTCAGTTAAATAAGTCACGCACTCTAATTCAACACAGCTTGAAGCGCAGCATTTACATGACACGAATGCTTTTAGTGTTGGTGCACCGTGGTGCAGCTCGGTGCACCACGGTGCGCCATGGTGCAGCCCGCCGGTGACACTGGCCGCCGGTCTGATTTATCTCCAATCATTGATGAATATTTTATAACTCGGTCAACAGTTTCACAGATTCATAAGTAGACATGCCCAGCGGGCCTAGTCTGAAGAAAATGTGAAACATTACTACTTCCGGTCCACACGTTTCTG
>JAQFYQ010002138.1:0-12101 GCA_034694885.1 Buchholzia appendiculata
CAGCCCGACACCACTGTGCCCTACAGCCCCACACCACTGGGCTTCCCAGGTCTACACCAGCCCGACATCACTGGGCTTCCCAGGTCTACACCAGCCCCACACCACTGAGCTTCCCAGGTCTACACCAGCCCGACACCACTGGGCTTCCCAGGTCTACACCAGCCCTACATAACTGGGCTTCCCAGGTCTACACCAGCCCGACACCACTAGGCTTCCCAGGTCTACATCAGCCCGACACCACTGAGCCAAATGTGTATTATTAATAAATATAGTGTGTAGCCACTTTATTGAACAAACGCATTAATGTAGTTCGGTTTCACAGGATGAAGTGAAATTGATAAAAAAGTGATAAACTTAGCAATTTATTAACTTACATTTATTGTGATATAGGCTTAAATAAGTTTAGCAAGTGTGAGCTGCATGTTAACTTTCCAATTAACTTACAATTCTATTGAAATATTGCTAATAATTCATCGATTGGACTTCTGAACTGCATTTTTACACAAGTAGAAAGCAAAAATTAAAGGTGATTGGAGTTGGAGACACGGTCGTTGGCTCTGTTGATTTGAATCTCGACTATCACGCGGTAGTTGAATGTTAGCTGGGTCACTGCTGTGGGCTCTGGTTTCCATATTTGAGGAAGAGCGCAATCTCTTGCTGAGCGAGGTCGTTGATGCGTGCCAAGCGAATAGCCTACCTGTGATGATGATACTGCAAGCACATGGCTTGAATACTGACGTGTCATAATTCTGTTGTAGATTCTCCCAGTGATAATCTTCTTTAGCTCCACCATCTCTGTACTCTACTACCTTGGGGTGATGCAGATGGTCATCTCTAAGATTGCTTGGGTCATGCAGAGAACCATGGAGACAACAGCAGCAGAGTCAGTCAACGCTGCTGGAAACATCTTTATAGGACAGGTTAGTAATACATATATAGGTCATAGGTCAGACATATATAGGTCATAGGTTATAGGGCAGGGACACATATAGGTCATAGGTCATACGTCAGTTACACATGTAGGTCATAGGTCAGTTGCACATATAGGTCATAGGTCATAGGTCAGGTTTGTAGCACATATATAGGTCATAGGTCAGGTCAGTGACAAGTCAATAACTTTTAGGGCAGGTTAATGGCATGTGTAGGTCGTTGGACAGGTCAGTTACACATATAGGTCATAGATCAGTTACATATATAGGTCATAGGTCAGTTACACATATAGGTCAAAGGTCAGTTACACATGTAGGTCATAGGTCAGTGACACATGTAGGTCATAGGTCAGTGACACATATAGGTCATAGGTCAGTTACACATATAGGTCATAGGTCAGTTACACATATAGGTCATAGGTCAGTTACACATATAGGTCATAGGTCATAGGACAGGTCAGTGACATTTAAGACAGGTCAATGATGACATAAAATGTATTTGTTTTTAATGTTTAATTTTTATTGCATTAATATTTATCTAATCTGTATAATAATCCTAATTCAATATCAACTGTTGTGTTGATTTATTTATGTGTTTGTGACATGGCTACAGACAGAAGCTCCTCTCTTGATTCGTCCCTTTCTGCCCACAATGACAAAGTCGGAAATACATGCTGTGATGGTGGGGGGCTACGCCACTATCGCTGGATCCGTCATGGCTTCGTACATCGCTTTCGGAGTTCGTATTTTCCACTATCCAATATTTCTGTCTGATCTTTAATCAAACTTTGTACCAGCCCGTCAGCCTAGTGCCAGGCTTATTTCAGCATGTGTGAGAAGATGTGCAATGGAAAGCCAATAAATACCATACAATGTTTGAACTAACTCATTTGTTTGACCTGTTAATACATTGTTTGACCTGTTAATACATTGTTTGACCTGTTAATACATTGTTTGACCTAAATTAATACCTGGCTTGACCTAAGTTGATGCAAGTTAATACGTTTGACCTGTACTTCTGTTTGACATTGACCTTCAGAAATAGAAAAGCCGCGTACAGTCAACTGAGTCAAGCCTGTGGCATTATATACTACTTTATTCTATTTTGCACTTCTATTTATTGAATTATGATGCGTTCTTTATATTCTTATAGCCAGACCGCTGTTGCTGTGCGCTCCATTTTAGACAATCAAATCCTTTCTTACAGTCTGTTCACTGCTTTCTTTCTTTCTAACAGTTTTTAATTAAAATATGTTAATTATTATTTCACGATATAGAGTTAGTATGCATGCATGTCTGGTTGCTATTGGTCACAGGTTCCAGCCAATCACCTCTTGACAGCATCCATCATGGCCGCCCCCTGCGCCCTGGCCATGAGTAAGCTGGTCTATCCAGAGACAGAGAAAACCGTGTCTGAAGATGACAACACTCAGGCAATGCAGAAGAGGTAAGAGAGTAGGCATTGTACTAGGCTTATAGAAGAGGTAAGAGAGTAGACAATGTGCTAGGCATATAGAAGAGGTAAGAGAGTAGACAATGTGCTAGGCATATAGAAGAGGTAAGAGAGTACACAATGTGCTAGGCATATAGAAGAGGTAAGAGAGTACACAATGTGCTAGGCATAAAGAGGTTATATATGTCGTTTAGAAGAGGTAATACAAGTCATAATACTCTACGCAAAATCAGACATAATTAATCATTACGGATTATGTTGCGAGCAAAGAATGTCTGTTGTAAAGTAGAAGTGTGCTCTGTTCTTGAGTTAAAAATAATAACTAGTATAATAACTAGTATAATAACTAATAATATGACTTGTTATTTGCATTAAGTTGAGCCACTTCCTAGGATAGGGGGCGGGGGTGAATTAGGGCACTCTAATATTGTCGACACTGAATTATTTAATCATTGAATTTTTAGTTCAAATATAAAACATATTTCCGTGACCTTGACCTGAATGTACTTGATTGTATAACCTTTGGCCTAAATGTACTTGCTTGACCTGTATGCTGTTGATCTCTGACCCGTGTGCTAATGACATCTGACCCGGGTGTAAATGACCTCTGACCTATGTGTACTTTCTTGACCTCTGACCCAAGTCTACTTGCTTGACCTCTGACCCGTGTGTTGACCCCTGACCCGTGTGTTGACCCCTGACCCGTGTGTTGACCCCTGACCCGTGTGTTGACCCCTGACTCGTGTGTTGGCCCCTGACCCGTGTGTTGACCCCTGACACGTGTGTTGACCTCTGACCTGTGTGATGACCTGTGACTTCTGACCCGTGTGTTGTGTAGTACGGAGCAGAACTTTGTAGAGGCAGCAGCTGCTGGTGCGATAGCAGCTGTGCCGCTGTGCGCTAACATAGCAGCGAACCTGATCGCCTTCATCTCACTGCTGGCCTTTGTCAACACAACGCTCACGTGGTTCGGACATCGGGCTGGACTCTTCGAACCTGAACTCACTTTCGAGGTTCGCGCACTTCTAATACACTGCGAAAAATTCATTCAGTAATAAATTAGTAATAAATAACTTAATGATACTACATATCTATGATAAGCATAGCGACTTTGAGTTATAGGCTCCTATATAATGTGAACTTTTAAATACCAATGCAGGTTGTCTACTGTGTATAATTCTATATCATTTATGACCTACTTCAACTTCCTATTAGATGAGTGATTTATTTTAAACAATCTCAGTTGTAATATTGTCAGCATGTGGATACAGGTGTAAATCAGACGGTCGTTAAAGCAACGTGAAGATAGAAATCTGTGCTTACAGCTTCTTAACACCGTGGTCTTACACGTGATCTAATAGGTCAAGGCCACGTGACTATGTAGGTCAAGGTCACGTGACTATGTAGGTCAAGGTCATGTGACTATGCTGGCAAAGGTCACGTGACAATATATAGGATAAGGTCACGTGAATATGTAGGTCAAGGTCATTGGACTATGCTGGCAAAGGTCACGTGACAATATATAGAATAAGGTCACGTGCCCATGAGATTCATCTGTTGCTGATAATACTATCTAGAGACGTTTAGTCAAACTTGTTCGTTTCGAAGTTGCAAGTGAGAAGAGACTAAAAGTGGATCAAGATGAGTTTGTGAGAGAAGGAAACAAGTGAGGGGGTTAAATTGAAACAAGTGAGGGGGAGGGGTTACATGGTAATAAGTGAGGGGGGAGGGGTTAGATGGAAACAAGTGAGGGGGGAGGATTAAATGGAAACAAGTGAGGGGGAGGGGGTTAAATGGAAGCAAGTGAGGGGAGGGAATTAAATGGAAACAAGTGAGAGGGAGAGGGTTAAATGGAAACAAGTGAGGGGGAGGGGGCAAATGGAAACAAGTGAGTGAGGAGGGGGTGAAATGATTCTTTACAATCTTTGGCGTGACGTCTGATGAAAGAATTATGTATGTGTATCATAATCGTCATGAACAATGTCATCATTATCACAGTAATCTTCTTCGATTTTATCAGCGTCGTCATCGTTTTCATCGTCATCATTGTTATCAGCGTCATCATCGTTATCAGCGTCATCATCGTTATCATTGTTATCAGCGTCATCATCGTTATCAGCGTCATCATCTTCATCATCATCACATATTCTTCTGTGTCTATGTTTCCATGCCTGAGTGATATAGTCTATGTGTCTACTTTATTGCAAGGTTCTCTTCAAACATCAATCACGAGAAGCGAGTTATGATGTTATCATTGTTGTCATTAATGGGACAACACTTCTTATGATGATGACTCATCCCTGTCGTCGTCTCTTTGTGTTGTAGTTCATCTGTTTGTACGTGCTCTGACCCTTTGTGTTGTAGTTCATCTGTTCGTACATACTCTGGCCCTTTGTGTTGTAGTTCATCTGTTTGTACGTGCTCTGGCCCTTTGTGTTGTAGTTCATCTGTTCGTACGTGCTCTGGCCCTTTGTGTTGTAGTTCATCTGCTCGTACATGCTCTGGCCCTTTGTGTTGTAGTTTATCTGTTCGTACATGCTCTGGCCCTTTGTGTTGTAGTTCATCTGCTCGTACATGCTCTGGCCCTTTGTCTGTGTTGTAGTTCATCTGTTCGTACATGGTCTGGCCCTTTGTCTATGTGTTGTAGTTCATCTGTTCGTACCTACTTTGGCCCTTTGTCTATGTGTTGTAGTTCATCTGCTCTTACCTACTCTGGCCCTTTGCCTACATCATGGGAGTGGCTGTCCAAGACTGCCGCAAGGTGGCAGAACTCATTGGCATCAAGACTTTCCTCAATGAGTTCGTCGCGTTCACCGAGCTGAGCGAGATCATCGAGAACACCGACACGTTCAACCAGTACGTAAAGGACTACGGAAACGGAAACTGGACGGAAGTAGGAGACGATATCTACCTGGAGCACACGAACACCACTCTGATCGGAGGCATTCTACAGGTGAGTCATTCCACAGGTGAGTCGTGTGTACAGGTGAGTCTTTCTACAGGTGAGTCTTTCTACAGGTGAGTCTTTCTACAGGTGAGTCTTTCTACAGGTGAGTCTTTCTACAGGTGAGTTGTGTGTACAGGTGAGTTGTGTGTACAGGTGAGTTGTGTGTACTCATTCTGTGTCTGTCTCTGTTCTACTGTGTATCTCTGATTGTATCGTTGCCTGTCTTGCTTGCTATATTTCAGGACAAGTCCATTGTTATCTCCACGTATGCCCTGTGTGGTTTCGCGAACGTTAGTTCTATTGGATGTGTGATTGGCGCCTTGACAGCCATGGCACCTCTCAGGCAACGAGACATTGCGTCCCTAGCAACCAGGGCTATGGTCGTTGGCAACATCGTCTCCTTCATGAACGCTTGTATAGCTGGTGAGTTACTTGTATAGCTGGTGAGTTGCTTGCATAGCTGGTGAGTTGTGACTTACACGGTTTGCATTGTAATTCTTATTCTCAATTAAAAACAACTAATATTTCAAACATTAAGAACAAAGTGTAAAATTGATAAGCAATGAGAAGGATTTCAATTAATTGGAAATATGTTTAATAGTCTGAATGAAGCTCTGGGATGAAGCTAGACCTGCATCAGTCAATAATGATTAGTCTAAACCTGAAAAGGTCTTCATAGACTGTAGGCCTTTACTCTATAGTACTTTATAGACTTTAGGCCTTTACCCTGTAGTACTTTATGGACTGTAGGCCTTTACTCGATAGTACTTTATAGACCGTAGGCCTTTACTCTATAATCCTTTATATACTTTAGGACTTTTGTTTAATTTAGGCTGTAGTTTAGTTTATACATTGACTCTAGTTATTTACTCTACTATGGTCTGCCTATTTATGAACTGATATTTTCATTCTTTCAGGTCTTCTGTACCAGGGTCCAAGTGAGGCGTAACGACTTCCAAGCATTAAGTGATTCCTGACTACAGACAGCACTACGCACCAGTGGTCTAGAAACAGCACTACTCCCCCCCCCCAGTGGTCTAGAGACAGCACTACTCACTAGTGGTCTAGAGACAGCACTACTCCCCAGTGAGGATGCAGGCAGTGTGTGCTGTTTTTAGTCACTGGCTGTTATTTCCTTCATTCCACTACTAAGGTGTAATGTACATTGAGTACAGTACATTGAGTTCTGTATTGTTTAGAAGAAACTGCATAGATTGCAGTTCAATAGACTGCTTTAAGATTACAGTTCAACGTTGGTTGAAATAAGGGCATTTGTGAAACATTATTTATTAGTAAGATATCCCGACCACCCCGCTTCCTTGTTTTTTTTTCTTTCAACCTATAGATGAACTGACACAGTTAATATTAAATTTAGTGAACAATCGCCTTGCATGCTGATTGGCCAGTGCTATATGCTATTTGAATGCTGATTGGCCAGTGCTATATGCTAATCGAGTCTATTTTACTTGTTACTTACTCGGATGTGCACGAGACAGGAAGATATGCAGGTGCAGATTTAACAAGTTCGTTGCTCGAAATATCGCCAGTACCAAATCTGTGTGATTGTTCGTGCCTGATTTCAGTCTTGTCCTCTCTGTCGGAGCTTGTACTCTCTCAGCTCTCTGTCTATCTGCTTGTTGCACTTTCACACATGTACAGTATGTGTACAAGTCTTGGGTTTCAGTACAGCGGTACCATGGTACCCTGATACCCTGTTACACTGGTGCAGTGGTACCCTAGTACCCTGTTACACTGGCACCCGTTACACTGGTACATTTGTACCCAAGGCCGAGTGGTACAGTGGTAATGCTTAGACGTACCGTAGGCACATTGGTACCGTTACCTTGGTACAGTGTTCTGATGTAGGCGTACCATAGAGACTGGCATACGTGACGACATTATTCTAATATATCCCAGGTAAGGCCAGGCAGGTGATGCTCGTATGTTGTATCGTCGGTTATTCAGAAAATCTTTGATCAACTTTAATACTAAATCTTTAAGTTGTTTATTAAATCTATTTATTATTTATTTCGTAACTATACCTGTGATAATTATAATTATTTGTCTAATATTGTAACGGTGATTATTATATTCATTATTTGTTGATATGTAGGTAAAGAGATTGCTATAGGTTGTGTTTAGAAGGCGTGCAGCGCAGCATCCCACTATGGCGTGCAGTCGTCCGGATAGATTTTGTACGACAAGATTTTCTGTACAACAGCTGATGTATATAATTGTTTATTTCTTGTGGCCTTCCATTGCAAGTGAGAAACCTCGGCATTCAGTCAGTAGGTTGGAGTCTTTGTTCCTCTGTCAACGGATCCAACCGGTAAATAGTGATCACTGAACTTTGCAACCGAAATTCAGCCGGGCTGAAGTTTCTGATAAACTCCAAGCCTTCTTGCAAACTTCACACAAAAATAATCAATGAAGAAGTGTGTTTATATAAATTTTGTTATTAGATATTCCGACTTGCATAATGTTGATATTCGCCGGAGTTCTATTGCTAGCTGACCTTGGAAAATATCTTGCCTTGTTTTGAAGCTTCGCCATATTTGATGCCTTGGCCTTGCACTGAACCGAGGCTCACCGAGCCAAAGTGTCAAATATACCTTGTCAAGTATTTTCATAAGTAGGGTTTCATAGCCTTCACATGGAGAACATACCTACACCCCCACAGTGGTGTAATTATTGCCAGTTCTTGACGACGTCGATTAAAAATTGTTTAACGGTTTGGTTTTTTATTCCCCTTCTCAACAAAAAATTGCCCATATAACCCAACATTAGCGAGTGGATCAGCTTTAGCGCAGAGAGATCCAAAGTTCACCCTGTCTCCTCACACACGCACGCACACAGGCACACACACGCACACAGTGTCACACACTCACACACACACTCGCTCACACACATACACACACACACTCGCTCACACAAACACACACACACACACTCACTCACTCACACAAACACACACAATATGTGGCATCACGTTTCCTTGTCATCAACGAACCTTCAACCAATCACAGCAAGCGATGTATTTCCAGGAGTTCTTGCACAGCATCCCTCCATCCTTCCTCAACCAATCACAAGCAGCGACACTAATTGTTTCCAGAGATCTTCCACGTGAAGCCACCTCCCACTTCGATGAATGACACGCCTCCAAGCAGTAGCGTAGCACTCTCTGTACTACCGTAGCTATACGGGGAATTATTGTCATGCTTGAAGTCAAGGTGGCACTCCGGCGTGTAAGTTTTGAAGAGCTCTGATCAAAGAATGTTTAGTAACAAGAAGGAGAACCTACGGAAAGAAACTGGAAACTGTGCCCATCCCACTTTTTAGGAACTGTGTCCTGATTGGTCATTAGTCTGAGCTAAGGACCAATCGACGACTGTTATTCAGCAGCTAACGCCCACGCTTTTTTAGAAACTTTGCCATGATTGGTCGTTGATGAGTTTCCAAAATTATCAGCGGAAGTTTTGTTAGTTCTTCTTCTTGTTACTAAACATTCTTTGGCTCTGATTTACCACAGCTCTGCTTCAACGGCCTGATTTATTTCTGAGTACTTCGACTTCATTTTACATTACAGGCATACGAATTAATTCCTCTTCCCTTGGAATTCATCCACTATTTGACATTCATTTACTCAGTAAATTATGTTGATAAATATTTTCGTGTTGCTATTTTTTATTGTACATTGTTGTAATTTTGTTAAGAGATGTTTTTATGTGAAATTATGTGTTTGTTACGTCCTGTCTTGAGCGTTGCTAGCCTAAGCGCCATTATATGGCTTATTAGTTATTGTTGGATTCATATTAAACTGCAATGAAATGCATTGTATGTGAATAATTATGAAAATATCATGCAATATCGTGTTTGACTTTTAAGAGACCCCTCTCCATATTGTATAACGATATAACATCCTAAGACTCTTGTAATATATTTGAAAGCAATGAGTATTATAATATGTATCAATTATCACTAGAAATATCAAGAATATAGTATTTCAGATGTGTAATTGACTTAACCATTTAACGAAATGTTACTGCTTTAAAAATTATAGTTCGATAATTATAAAAATTGTCAATAATATACACAATTTAAAAACTCGAATAAATTGCAATGAGAGCTACAATTAATGATATCATATATAGTTAAAATATCTGTCATGCTATTTCTACCCCAAGGTATGATATAAGAATTTATTTGGACCTTAATTAGTCTTAAATTGTAACTAAACACTGCCTGACTATTTTCATATTAACACCTGACGATATTTTAACAAAAAATTAAAATAATTATCCATCCTAATTAATAGTAATATAAATTAGAAGGAATATTATTATTATTATTTGTAGTAGTATAATTAGTTAATTTTGATCTTATTACACATTATTGTGCTTTTGTTTGATATTATTATGCGTAATCCTTATTAAATACAAATATCGATTACGAATTAACAAATAAGCACTGAACGCTTATGTTAAAACGGCAATTCTTTGAATTACTAGTATCGTGGTGGTTATTAAAATGTGATTCCGGAGACAACTAGAACATTAACTCGGGAACTTCAAATCGTTCCAGTTGATGGCGACAGATGCTCTTTGGTCTAAAACATCTGATCATTGTACCCGTGTGGTTGTGGCGCTTCTAGGCGGAGAACGGTTCAACTTCAGCAGCAGCGAAACCGAGTTGTTTGACCTAACACTGCACCTGTTACCTTGGTGACGAAATGTGCGCAAGATATAATGACGTCACGGATTAATTACTTTTTAATTACGTTAATTACATTAATTGGATTAATCTCTCGCTGCTCGGCTAATTCAGAGGATAATCAATGTGAACGAATTTGTGCAGATTTGAAGAAGGTAAGAACTACTAAATTTTACACATTTTCAACAGAAAATAGAGTTGTTCCACAATGATAATTATAATTTTTATTCTGGCGTATTGTCTTAACTTATAAAAAAAATCAACGCGTGCTGCAATTATTAAGTATTTTACACTTTCTTTGAATATAGAAATGCAAGGATCGTGAGTTCAGTTTCGCTTCTCTAAACTCGCTCGCATTTAGACGATAGGGCTATCACCGAACTTACGTTAGAAAGTCCTGGTGAAAGTTCGGTCGAGGGTGTTTAGACGAGCGAACCTTATCAATTTTGCACGGAGCTGCTCGGTGCGGGAGATCACAGGGAGGGGCGGACAAGGAGACGGCGGCAATCGGGCCGAACTTGCTCGGAGCAAAAATGATTTACATTAAATAAATGATTTAATTTAAAATTACTCCGATGATGTTCGTTGATGCTCGGTCGTCTAAAATGGTCCGTTGAGCTCCGAACATGTTAGGTCGAGACGACCCAGTTTGACCGAACTTGCTCGAAACAAAAATGCTCGGAGCAAGCCCTATAGTCTAATTCGAGCTATTACTCTGTTTCGGGATATTTTGACGCATTTGTGATGTACATTCTATTTCTTTTATGTAATACGCAGGTTTCATTGAATTAATTAGTCCAAATTAAATTCGGAACCCTTTCGTGTAGTTCTTCAGTTTTAACTATAAGATTTGATTCCTTTGTCCCTGCAGGGCTATGCACTCAGAGTCTCAGACCACACAATTCAATATCAAGTAAGCAGTTGTCGAATTGCATAGAAACATTGAAAGTAAATCATGATGTTGTGAATAGGATCCTTAGCTTAAAACGACGCGCCTCCCGTGTACCCCGTGTACCCTAGGCAGGGGCTAAAGTAAGGGGGCCTCCTGTGATAAACAACTTTTATCACTGACCCAGGGCCATATTTAGGGCGATACTATAGGGGTTCAAACTCCCCCAAATGATATTCTTAAAATGGACGTTTGTTTTTGGCCGCTGTCACGCTCCCACCCGCTAAATTAACATTCTGGAAGAAAAGGAATTCGAAATTAGTTAACGGCAAAATAAATGTACTAATCAGGATAAAGTGCAGAATCCGGCACTATAGCGTTGAATTCTTTCAGTCCATCGGGAAGTCGATCAAGGAATTCATAACCGAAATATCTGCTCAATGTTTTCAAACAACTGAGCCCACAAAAATCCGCTAAATGTGTCTCTAACACGTGACCCCAATCGTAAGATGCTTCATTTTAATTAGTGGCCATTTATTTTACAGATAAAAAACTCACATTAAATCTTTTGTTTCATTTTGTTCATCCTTCGTATCATGTTTGCGTTGATGCTTTTTAACAAAACACTTTTTTAAAATTAAAACAAATAGTAGGCCTACACATCAAATAAAAATGAAATATAATTGTAAATTATCTTTCAAAAACTTCATGCAATCAAACATTGATAATTATGCGCAACCTTCGTCTTCAGATCCAGTGGTGTTTGTACTTGCAAGATTCTCATACGATCGACGTACACAGCTTACAAAACATGATAGTTATCTTAACTCAGATAGACCTGATCTAGATTTGGCAACGGTAGGGATCGTCCAGTTATCCTAACTCAAGGCTGTTGTTGAGGGAAAGTGTTTGACATTCAGCTGCTGCAATTCGTGAGTCTTTGGAAGAAGTGCTTAGTTTGTTGAACTTACTCTATGAAATGGTTCTATCAAGAATGTGAGGGAATCATCGAGAATTGCGTAACGAATGTGCGTAATGTGTAGAAGCTCTCTGCACATTACGCGCTTTCGTTAGGTAAGTCTAAGATCTAGTCTCATCTCGTTTTCGCGTTCTAATGCAAGTTAGCAAATTTAGCATCTCTTTCTCTCTCTCTCTCTCTCTCTCTCTCTCTCT
>JAQFYQ010002139.1:0-12100 GCA_034694885.1 Buchholzia appendiculata
TTCAGCTTGTTATTAATTTTTTACACCCCTCAGCCCCTACTTCCTGGACTATTATTTGCATGCATAATACGAATAAATTATGTATGAAAAATGTCAGGCATAAAATAATATTAATATTTTGTTATAGTTCCTATATTATTTTGATTTGCAATTAAAATATAAAATAGCTAAAATAAAAAAAATAGCCGACATAATGAATTAGATGCCAAAACAGGTCAATATCCTGATGAAACTAAAACAGTAATACTTATGCCTCTACCGAGACCAGAAAAGGGGGAAAAAATGAAAATCTAAGACCTATTATCTTGTTAAATCTACTCAGAAAGCTTTTGTCAATAGAGCTGTTAAACAGAATGTACGGTATGCAAGGTTAGAAAATGAAATTAACTTATCTCAGGCAGCTTATAGACCGGGCAGGAGTACATATGAACGTATTTTAACCTTTAAATTGCTATTTGATAAAGCACTTCTATCAAATAATAATGAAGTGACTATATTATTGCTGGATATGAGCTTTTGATAGCGTGCTAAGTTATGTTTTATGCATGAAAATACTATGTCATATTGCAAGGAGATGTCTAGAGGCTAGCGCCTGCGTTCATTGATCTCTATACGATACGATACGATACGATACGAAGAGAAACATTACTATTAATACTAAATCGTGGTTATTAAGATTATTTGTCCAAATAATGTCGAGTTTTACTTTCATGAATTTGTATGCATCTATGAACTGCGTTACGTTACATTATGTACGGTATGTAAGAGATTTTTTATGCATGAATCATCTATGTCATATTGAACCTGGAGGATAGCGCCAGCGATTATTGATCTCGATATGATACTAGAGGATTTGAGTGTAGAACTTTTTGAGTACATACGAATTACATATTAGGAAAATCTTCGTTCAATTATAAACGTTCAGTGAGCAGTATACTGTATCAAGTATCTTTCTGAACTACTGATGCTGAGTTTATTTTCTGATAATGATTTTACGATAAATAGTAGCATACTGGCAAAGGCTTAAATTGGTTATTGCTTAATTTGTTCATATCATAAATTGGTAACCTCATTATTTATTTAACTTCAGTATCTGGAGACTTTTCCTAATTATTTCGAGTGATTTTGTTGGGACTTGCTTTTACGATGCACATTCTGCGATTGTTTCAGGTGATGGCATTCTGAACACACCTAGATAGGTGATGTATATAGAATGTTCATTTAACTAGTTTCAATGTCACCTTGGAAATGAATTCCGCCCTCTCTGAAGTCAGTTTGCATGTTCTTGTGCACCGACCCATTGTTCCCAATGTATACTCAGCTCATGTCACTTCTGACTCACCAGAGGACCCCACTTCACATAACCCTTTTCCAGCATCCGCTGTGCATGGACACATCTTGCCACACACCCGATGAGCCAACGAGTAACGGGAACTTGACCTCGAAGAACTCACCCTTCAAGGACACAAGTCGTCTCCTTCCAATCACCGGTGCACCGGCGCATCGTTCGCGCACTGCCGGATATTTAACAGACGTTCTGTGCAGTTGCTTTGTTATATTTCCCCTGGTGATTGCTTACTGGAGCGGAACGTGGTGTCTCATCGACTTCAACGTTCTGCCGGACCGGCCGTACGAGAGCTGCTACCTGTGCGTGCTGGCTGGTACCGTCATACAGGTGAGGCTTTTCATTGGACCATCAGTAAACTATGATACTAATCTACTAGGCCTATACTTTGTTGTTGGCAATAACTTTGAAATCGTCACCTGGCACCATTGGAGCGATATTAACTTCTAATGACAGCCCATTATTTTGTTTTCATATCATAGAGAAGTTTTGTGAACCAAGCTCATCAACAATCGATGTAGTGATATGTTTTGTATTCGAGGTATATGAGACTCAGACCATGGCCTTCCATACCTAATTCAAATTCAAACTAATTTTAGACTATTCTTTTTATCATTTATTGTACATAACATATCTGTTCATTGTGACACTGTGGCTTCCATGTTTCATGCGCTGTGTCATTTTCAAACCATACTTTAATACGCTCGTTATCAGCGTTTTGTTCAAAGGATTAGTCATCGATTTAGAATCCTGTGTAGCCTATATGATGATCATCAATGTAATTATGTCTATTTCTAAATGCCATTGTTGGTAGTTCCACGGCATAATTTTTTCTCTCATGATTTCAGGAAGTCTACAGTTGCTTGAAGCATTTTTCTGACCATGCACTAATTAATGAACCAGTCGCATGCACCATCAATCGGATGCACCACCAGTCGGATGCACCATCAATCGGATGCACCACCGGTCGCATGCTCCATCAATCGGATGCACCACCAGTCGGATGCACTTGTGGTATAGGTGCCAAGAAAAATTCCTTGTTTTGTCAAATACAGAATGATTGTAATAGTCGTCTGGCTTTTTTCCATGCGTGTGTACAATTTGCCAGGGCTTCTGGTAGGATTTGAGTTGTAATTTGACAGTATTGGACATGATAATAATATTATCATGTCCAATACTGTCAAATTACAAGTTCATAAAATTTTTACAACTACCATAATATGGTAGTGGCCAGAGGAGAGTCCTGTTTGATTTAACGTACAAAGAAGTCTGAAGTCTGGTGATGTTCTCAGTTTCTTCCATGTAAAAATTTTATGAACTTGTATGACAACTTTTTCTCATGGAAATAGAATGAGGTGACCATTTTGTTGTCAAACATAGATTCAATATTTGGATTATAAACAGATTTTGATACATTTGCTTTGTTTGCATGTTGACATCTTTGCTTGATTGCAATTACCTGTTAGCTCTTTGGGTTCTATGCGCTACCATACGGCTTCCTGCAGCAACTGACCTCTTCTGCTAGACTTCGCCAGAACTCTCGATTCATCCCCGGTTCATTCCTCTACCTGAATGGATGGGGGATTATCCTGTCGTGGCGTGGGATCTGGAACTGGACGTCCTTGGTGGTTGGACGGAACTTGTGGATGTACGTGACGCTGGTCGTTCTCGCGTCGGTCAATCTCGTGTTTCTGAGGTCGTGCACGAACATCATGTCCAGTCCGTTCATCGTAGAACTGGACACGAAGAATTTCTATAGCACATTCCCCCGCTTCAGGGTGCCGGTGAGTTCTCCGCATAATGTGTTTAGTTTCTTTTTTCGGATTTTCATTGATTCTCACAATGAGTTCGTGAAATGTCAAGTTGCTAGTCATTTAAATGTAATGCTGTTGTTTTAATGTAAAAATAAATCTAGTGAATGTAAATGTATGAATGAGAACGAATGATAATGAATAAATCCAATGTACTAAGAATAAGATAAATTATTGTAAATTATATTAAATTTTATAATTGTTCAACCTCCATATTTTTCTTTATTGTAGCATTTGACAAAAGAGCCTAAAGTTATGAAGTTAGTATGTGACTAATATTATAGATGCTTTTATTGATCAATGCAGAAAAGTTTTGTAAATTGTGTTCTTATTAATATTATGCGGTTTTTAGTAAAATTAGGCCTATATACTGAAATGTAAAATGTTTAATTACATACTCTTCATCGTCATTGTTTCATGGCCGTATGGACATGTTTAGAGGTTATAAAATTGAATGGCATTAATAATTGTATTATTTAGTGCTATTGTTATTATGGAATAGAACATATAATTGCATTATTACTTGATCAGCTCATCTGTGTTGCCTCTAGGTGTCGAGTGGAGTCTGGTATCTGCTGGACGTCTGCTTCACTCTTGTCATCATTCAAACTCTTGTCATCATCTTCTGGATCAGTTTCTGGTCCCTCTGTGATATGATCATCTGCCCAGACTCTCCGATCTTATCCTACGCTGTCTCACTCGGCTCCGGCTACTTAGCCGCTGCCTTGTTGTTCGGCTCTCAGGAAAGAGTTCACGAGGTCGCGAGACGAGCCGCCCATAACAGCCTTGTAGCCGAGCTTGTCGTTGAGGATGCGTACAAGATGGCAGCCGCCGTGGCGACTCTGTTGCTATGGCGAGGCCTGTGGGGTATGATGAATGATCTGGTTTTCGGACGGGGTGACGTGCGGTACGCTTCACTGCTACCATTTGTCTTTCATGCTGTCGGGTTTGGAACCATGCTGATGATGCAGGTGAATACTTATCGTTTAATTTTGTAACCATGATCGTTAATCTTAACTTTGTGAGACTTTCATTGATTAGGCCTAATTATTTTAGTCCTTTTTCTTGTGTGCTATATTTCTTATTAGTTAAGTTTTCAAATGCTTTGCAGGATTAAAAGTTGGATTGAATATCAATTATGCAATCCAACGAGGAGGCATACCAATTATTGGAGTGTAGAGCCTGTTACAGAATTTTTTATGAAAGAAATGTGATATTATGTAGATTGCATTGCACATGTGATTGTACAACCACACTTCAATGTGGGTTGTTGATCACAGATGATCATGTGATTGTTCGATCACGTGTGTGATATATCACAGCTGGGATTCGCTCCAACCATTGTTTGCGTGTGTGTTGTATGATCGTAGGTAGGAAGGACTATCGCCGCAGTCGGATGCGGGTTAGACGGAGAGTTTGGAAGAGGCGCTGGGTGTCTCTGGCCGGTCGCTTTCTTTAGGGAGGATCTCGTTGAGTTGACAGGCTTGAGGGTTAGTAAACTAGGTAGACTAGTAAACTTAGTAGACTAGGTCAAGTACACTAGCTAGAATTAGTGGTCTAGCCCAGGTACTCTAGCAAGAATTAGTAGACTAGCTGAGGTACACTAGCAAGAATTAGTGGACTAGCTGAGGTACACTAGCAAGAATTAGTAGACTAGCTGAGGTATGCTAGCAAGAATTAGTAGACTAGCTGAGGTACACTAGCAAGAATTAGTAGACTAGCTGAGGTACACTAGCAAGAATTAGTAGCCTAGATATTATATAGAATGTTAGTAGAATGTTGGTGGATCTCTTTGAAATTATGTTAGATTGCTTTGTAGATACTGTATAGAATGTTATTTGAATATTTCTTAGAATTTTTTTTAGATTGATTAGTAGATTCTCTGATCACTGCAGTAGTCTACTAGTAAGAATGTTCAATGTTTATATACACACTAACTTTTGTACACGCTGACACAACTCAGAACATCTAAATCTCCTGTACTTTTCTCATAACAAGATAAACCAAAAGACTATTCATCCAAACAATGTCCAGCTTGTAAAGTAACTGACCACGATATACGACATCTGTTCAACTATATATTCAAATCAGCCCCATGACAATAGACCTATGGAAAAGCCCTGTAAGGGTTGTGGACTTGTTGAGTGGGTGCTGGCGTTTGGTGACTACCGAATGTTTGGGAAGTGGGAGTTCTAGTGTGCTCCTGCTGTCACCGAGTCTACAGCTACAACAATAAGATGACGGTGATGATTGAGCTTGCTTATATCTGTATGGCTAATGTGATAAACTTGCTTCTTGAACAAAACAGAGAAATTGGCTTGTAATATACTGTGTGTTGTTGCTGTGTTTGTAGGTGACTTTGGATCAGAATGACTTCTAGTGAATGTCATCTGTATGAATGCATCAGTTTGTTATCTACTGAATTTATTTTGTTATTTTCTCTATCGTATTGTCATTTGGTGTACTAATTTAGGTTCTTCATTTTTTTGAACAGAACAATGTTTGCGACTGTGGTTGCTGTAAAGTTTAACCCTGGACAACTCAAATCAGTGTGTACTAAGTAGGCCTATTTATGTGCTCGGCAATTTTACATTGCTTTTGTTATTTCAACATTCCCATTTATTAAAGTATGTCTTATTGAATTATTTATATCGGTTGGTTTTATAATTGTGTCATCATTGAAGTCATGGACCTTGACTGATGTCATCATTCAAGTTATATACCCTTGACGAATGTTATTTGAAGTCATGGACCCTTGACAGATGTCATCATTCAAGTCATAGACCCTTGGTGTATGTCATCATTCAAGTCATAGACCCTTGACAGATGTCATCATTCAAGTCATAGACCCTTGACAGATGTCATCATTCAAGTCATAGACCCTTGATGTATGTCATCATTCAAGTCATAGACCCTTGACTGATGTCATCATTCAAGTCATAGACCCTTGACTGATGTCATCATTCAAGTCATAGATAGTAGATACGAGATAGGTGCCGTCGGTAGCCGATGATAGACGAAGCAACTGCAACATCTGGTATACAGTTGTTTGCCCGTCGTATGGCTTTATTTTCTTGGTTTAAGTGGTAAAGTTATTTTCATGCTGTTCATATTTTGCTTTTATATATATGTAGGTACTCGTATATCTTGCTGGTTGATCTCTGAATTTGGAGGTTAGTTTTTTGGTGTAATTTAGATCTATAGCTTACCTCTGTTCTGCCTCGCTAGCGTTATGTTAGAGCAGAAATGCAGATCAACTGTGCACTCTGGAATACAGGTTTTTAAATATTGCCATCTGTCTGAATCTCTTAGACTAAATACAACACTATGTAGTGATGTGTCTAACGATCACACTATGTAGTAAGGTGCCTAACTACCACACTATATAGTGATGTACCTTCCTGTCATCAGTAACGATATGCGAGTGTAATACTGTTGTTGATGAACGAAAGATTTTAAGAGTTACAAGAGACTCTAAATCTCAACATTGTATAAGCCCATGGAAGTTTAGAAGTCGGCGAGTTTATATTTATTCATTTTCGAAGTCAACATTACTATATTATTGTTGATTATGATGATGAGAGGAAGTAGAATTCTTTGCTCGAAAATTGGCTGACAATCTAATGCAATATTGCTTTTTTAACCTGGAAATGTCTGCTGTTATGCTCAGCTTATTTATCTATTGCCAAATTATGTTGTTTTATGTAGCAATTATATAAATAGTTATTTGATAAATGGATGCATTATCAATGCTTTGTGCAGTGTGCGGTCTATACAAGCAATTTATATTATGACACATATGGTGATACATATCAAGAAACTTGTTGTCATGTTAATTTATCTACTGCATAATCAAGTGGTGAACAAATTGTTTGTTATTATACTATTTCTATTTGTTACTTTTCTTCGTGATTTGATTGTCCTCGGCTGTTTTATTCCTCATTCTTCTTTTAAGTAACAGTTGTGTCAACGAAACTTTATGTATGTATGTAAGATGCACTTTTAACGCACCATGCGTTGTTAAGGTGAAAACACACAAAATCGTAGGTGTTTATGAAACTAAATTCCTATTGAAACGTTAATGGTTGTAATTACTCTATGTCTGGCTAAATTCAGTGCACTGACTGTATGTTTAGGTTTCAATGGCTTTTGTGTTTCTCGGCTCCATTCGCATAAGACTAGACTAGAAGTTGATTCATTAAACATGTCATGTCATAAATCATGTCATGACATGACTTCTGACATGGCACGATTCAGGACATGACATGATTCATGTCAAGACATGATTCAAGTCCAATTGTGTTGATTTGCCTGAAAGTCATTTGACTGAGCTGCTGTTGGATTATAGAAGAGATTACTTTCATGATTAAGATCCAGAAGTAGACGCGGATTATCAGATTTTGCTGGCAGGCATCTATTTAATATTTATTATAATCGGTGAGATCTGTATTAATCTAAGATCGATATTTTATTTTTTTTTAAGTTCTTGCTGTAGTTGATTATTGTTAATATTATTGTTAATTTCTCAACAGATTCGCATAATAAATAGTTTTGTCGTTTTGCACTGAGTAATATATTGTAGAACGCTTGTATTTATGCTGAGCTATTTCAAAAATTGTTTTATATAATATGTTTTGTCTGGATTTAGACTTTGTACGGGATTGATAGGATTGGTGTATTTATTTTTTGTTATTTATTTCGTGTGGATTTGTGTTATAATAATATTTGTGAGTAGAAGCCAAGTATTTCAGTAGTCTCATTAAATGTTTGATCGGTGTTTCAAATGCAATATTGAAAGATGATAAAAAAGCTATAAATTATAGCTAGTTAAATGTTGTCACAGTTAGGCTCATTTAGACACGGTTAGTTCCATGTTAAAACCTGCTCTCAGTCGTTGTATTTTCCTGGAGTTCGATGTCAGTAGTATATTTAATTGCGAGTGGATTGCCACAAGTTCATCATTTTTATTACAAATATTTGTTCTAACGTTTTGAAATGTAAAATATCACAAAATCGTCCAGATAAATGACAAACTTTGTAAAATAAAAAGTTTTCTTTCACCCCTCCCCTTCCTCCGGATCTTTTGTGTTACTGATTTTCTTTTCTTTAAAGGTTTTTTTGTAGAGAAAATTTACAGACCCCAGTTCGGTATTCGAGCATTGATTAAGATTGAAAGAGGTTTCGGGTTTGATTTGCATGTGGTCTGTGGTGTTGTATTACTTTCTCATAGCATTGCACTGGTAAACCTTCTAGACCGATGAGGGTATACATCAATAAATAAGCATTGATTCTGTCTGACGATTCACGATATCTCTTCGGTTCGCTCAGTGCTGCAATGATAAACTATTTGAGTTTTTTTCTGAAATGAGAGCAAGCCTGTCAAACTCGACTAACAACCAATAATATAATAATTACTTATTACGCTGTTATTCTATGCCTTGTTTGATATAAATAATTTTTTGATAACTCGTTTAGAAAGGTGTTATAAGTGTTGTAAGTGTAGCTGCCTCATTCTAAAGCAATGTATATTCTTGATCCAATTTACAGTCTGAGAGTAATTTATATTTATGATTAATTGTTATATGGATTAAAAGATAAATGTGACCAATGCGTAACCGCATCAAAGTTTACTTTACCAAACTGAAAATGTCGAGATTGAATGAATTTGTTTCAGTTATTATCTTGTGTAGTATTACAAGCATCGCGATGTGATATTTGAACTATGGTGACTTTGTACTGCTATCTTAACAGTTGAATCACACAAGATGGCAGGTGTGAGATTGAGATTAAATCAAGAATAACATTGTCTAAAGTCGCATGTAGCAGAACAAAGAGTCTATGCAAAGAAATATCTTATTCGAGACCAAGCTGAAAATCTTGAGCTGTTATGCGTTTTAAACACTGAAAGTTGGACATGGAAAAATGTATGAATGCTTTGAGCAATAGTACTTCAGAAGGATGCTGAGTATGAGTTGGAAAGACAACATACAAGGAAGTCCTAGAAAGGGAACACACGAAAGCGGGCAGATTGATCTTCAAGAGAAATATGAAGAAGTGAAAGTTTGAATTCTCAGTACATGTGTTGAGAGGGTCCAGTGGCAAGACTGGACACTTATTATTGCTAGAAGGTCAAGTGTCTGGCAAAGGAACCAGGGAAGGCCATGGCTGATGTGATTGGATGACATAATATGATGGACAAAACTCGCGACACATGAGGAGGTAAAAAAGACAGAAGGTGATGAAAATCCATAGTAGTCTACGTTCATTCGGAAGTCGGCACATGACGATGATGATTATCATTGCAGCAATTATAATCGAATAGACCAGTGTAGTTTTATTTTGTGCACAGTTGAACTTATTGCTTGTACTACTCAGTATATTTGATTAGGTTTCATTGTTGCGAAAGTGTTGTCGGATTCTATTGACATTTTAGATACAAAGTTCGCTATCCAGCTTTCAAGAAGATATATAGATGATATATTATATCATCAATGCATACATTCTCTCTATCTAGTCAACACTCAATCGAATGCTGAATCTATTGTCACTTAAACTTGAATTGCTGATTTTTTTCTTTCTTTCTTTCATCTATCTTAATCATACTTGCTTAGCACTAGTTTTTTGAAGTAATTTTACCGAACTACCCAATAATGAGTAATGCACTTGTTCCTCGGTAATTTGTGCGGTTTACAGTTCTGCTTGAAAAACTACTTTCATGAACACAGTCAGTTGTTTTGTTGTGTCAACAGATACAAATGTATCTGTATTAGATTACAGATTATGTGATGAGTAGTTAGTTCAGAATCGACATGGGAACGTTATATATCAGAATTCGGTATTGCTATTATATACGATACATATCGCTGGCTGAAGTTATTGATTGCATAATGCAGTTAGGCAGCTTCTGAACCGGTTAATGTGCTGCACTTATCCCGGTGTACTCAATCGTGATTGCATACAGCAGGCTGTCAGCAGCTCTCTTAACAACGTTTTGTATGTGATCAAAGTTTAGAGCCTGAAGAACTTTTGAGCCACGTTTTGTATGTGATCTAAGCTTAGAGATTTGAAGAACTTTTGAGCCACTTGTGATGTGCGACTTTAAATGCGTAGTCTATTGTCTTTTGCCCGTTTATGTATGTACATGTATGTTTATGTTTGTATTTTTATTGGGGGTTTGTTCTGTATTTCCCATCTGTGTAGTATTGGGGTTTATTTGTTATCTTGTGATGTAATTTTGTTGAGTATCAACGCATCTTAAAATAAGTGTGATTTTACGGTCGGAGGATTTTTTTATATAAGCGTGAAGCAATAAATACGTCGTGGGATAATTCCTGATTCCCGTTTCTTGATTAATTCATCAATCACTACTACGATTAGTTATCTGTCAAGAAGACAATTAATATTCATGATCATGATGATTATTCATGCTCCTTATGATTATTAATAAATACAATTAATTCTAATGATCCTAAGTGAATGCAATGATTGTGAATGCAGTTATTATCCATCAACACAATAATTTTTCATAACTGCAACGAATTCAGTGATATTTATCAATGCAACAATGATTTTATGAATTCAACGATTACATATTATGGATGGAGTGATTATTATTGTCAATGACATGATAAATTATGAAAGCAATGTTTGTACGTGAGCATTAACTACATTGTCATTTGTCGTTCAGCCTGGCATTGTCCACAATAGTCAATGTGGGTTGGATTCTACCGAAACGTTTCCTCGCGTAGTTAGAAGAGAAGCTTGTTGGCAAGCGCGCTCATGGTGATGTAACTCTGCAGAGAGCATGCATATGACAGAACTTGCACTTTTCTGCAGTACCATTTTACAGCCGAATGCTCTTCCTGGTGAATGATGATTAATCTCACTGCTCGCCTTGTCGGGCACACGAAGGAACAAGCGCCTCTGTTATAAAGCCAGTCACCATTGGGGGGCTTTATTGTGAACATTAAATATAATCGCAATGATAATGATGATGATGATGATGATGATGATAGTGCTCTACCCGAAGACAGGTCCTGGCGATCCCGATGAGCACGGGTGGGTGGCCAAAGGAGTCCTTCCCGTAATTATCGCAATTATAATCGCAATAAAGAAAAAGAAATACGTGTTGAAAACGTTTAGTAATCGTTGATGTTAATACGGAATGCCTTGCAATGTACAAATTTACACAGATGACACAACTTACTGCAACAATTACACTTCTGTAACAGTTTACATTTCTGCAACACTTTACACATCTCAGCATGTACATGTATTAATATTTACACACACCTGTACAACTTATGTTCAATTTATTATTTATACGAAACTACCAATATACATACGTGTATATACAAGCGGCTGCATAATAGACATAATGCTGTCAACTTTGTGTACTTAACAAAGCCATAGCACACATGCACATAAACGTCAACACTGTGGACGTAGTTTATATACAAAGCAGAGCTTGTATGTCGGTTATACAAGCACACTCACACATACATTCAAGCGCACAGACACACACACATACGCACAGACATATATAGCTACAAATTGGTAATGGTTTGAACTTAAAATGGCTAACGTTAGCCTTGACGTTAGTCGCTACATTTATGGGACTGTCACAGAATTCAGTTGCTCTCATTGCAGCATCAATAACATGCTCTGTTCTCTTATATCATTATATACTTCCCCCATAGCTGGGAGGGATCTACTTTCCCCCATAGCGGGGAGGGATCTACTTCCCCCCAAAACGGGGAGTGGTCTACTTCCCCATAGCGGGGAGGGATCTACTTCCCACCATAGCGGGGAGTGGTCTACTTCCCCCATGGCGGGGAGGGATCTACTTCCCCATAGCGGGGAGGGATCTACTTCCCCATAGCGGGGAGGGATCTACTTCCCCCCATAGCGGGGAGTGGTCTACTTCCCCCATAGCGGGGAGGGA